>JANHFM010003412.1:80813-93755 GCA_032468115.1 Grayia smithii | reverse complement strand
AGCACATTGATTTGTGCTTAATAAATTGTAAGCCGCCCTGAGTCTCCGGAGAAGGGTGGGATATAAGTTGAAATAAAAACAAAAACAACAACAATTCTTCTTGGTTGGTTTTTTTTTTTTTAATTTGTTTTCATATGCCTCTAAATTTTGGGATTGTAATCTCAGCTCAAAAACACATCCAAGTACAAATTCTGGGTTGTGTAGAATGTTTTTTTTTTTTTTTAGGATTAATACATGCTGGCATGTCCCTTCCAAGGTAAACGTGTGAAACATTTTCATGAGTTTCTCAAATAAAGAAAAAGCAGGTTATGTGGACTGGACAAAAATGGATGCTGAAATAAATATTTCAGTCCAATTCAAAGAAAACTGTTCCGATCCACTATAATCCAGGAAAGCCTCTCTTAAATTGGTACCTTCCATATATATATTGAACACAATTGACAGAATCAAATCAAACCAAACCCATCTTTATTACAGTCATAAAACAGCATAGATTTTTTTTAAAAAAATCCACTCTGTGTGGAAGGCACCATATCAGGGGAGGGAGATCCAGGAAGTGCCAAAATGGTCAATTTGTTCTGAAATATGAACCCTGTGAAATATTAACTATTCCTACAAATAAAATGAATGAAATGGAAATATGGCTTGTAGGTCACGGAATGACAAGCTCTGGAATGCAATAAGCTTTTGTGGCTCTTTGCAAACTCTACCATCACAGATCTGAGTCACATCACAAAGCCGGAAGAGACGGAATATCGCCCGGTTGCCTAGGCAACCAGGTGATTTCCCCTGCTGTTCCCTCACAGGCTGCAGCAAGGCGTGAAGAGATGAGCGGTATAAGCATACCCTTGTTGTCTAGGCAACAGAGGGATGAGCTCCCTTTCGCTGGCCTAAGCATAATGAACGACTTTTGTCTTTTTTGAAAGTCCCCACCCACCCCGCCTTCTCAGGCAACGAGAAAGATGGAGATGTTTTTAGCCAAGAATGAATCCAGGGAAGTGTCTGTGTAATTTAGCTTCAGGAGTTTAGCCTACCATTTTCCAAGATAATTGGCTTCCCTATTTAACTTTTCTTGCTTTAAGGAAGATTTTTTTTTCTCCCTCGCTAACATTCAACTAACATTACCTTCCCATGATTTAAGGCTACCATTTCAGGTCCAATATTCTGGGGCATTAAGGAACTTTTTTTGGCTGGGACATCACAATGTCTGCTTCTCAGAGTTGAATAGAGCCAATTTCCTCAGTCTTGGCTCATAGGACTGATTTTCCACTCTTGACCATTTTTGTAATATATCTGTGAATTCTAATTTCAAATACTTCTTGAGTTACCTAGAATAGGATATTCCACAAGGGCCTTGGTGCTCTCTGAATGGGGTTGTTTTCTTGCAGACTTTTCATTACCCAACTAGGTAACATCATCAGCACTGTTACATATTTGGGTGGTGAAACATCTGGAAGAAAACAACCAAGCTCAAAGAGCACCAAGGACCCCACAGTTCAACCTCGAGCTACAAATATTCTCTTCTATTGGTTACCTCATGAGGTGGTATCTCATACAATATAAGAAGGCTCCTGCTAGGGACAGAGCTACGTAGCCCTTCATTCTGCTTCCTGCATAGTGATTTCCTACTCCCATGATGCTTGCAAAAGCAAAGAGGGTAAGAAAAAGAGAATGTTCTTCATTTTAGTCCCAGCATCTTATATTTCATGCTCCTGAAACCTCTGAATTAAAATATTCCTATTATTAACTACTAGCTAGACGCCCGTGCTTCACTATGAAACTATGTGATTGGGCGTGATAAATTGACACTTAAAGCCTGCAACTTAATATAGAATGTGTAACTCCATAAAATCAGAGCAGGTTAATATAAGGCAACTGGCGGTTGGAACAGAGGGGGAGTGAGAGTAGAATGTCCCAGCCCACAGGCCAGATGAGTCACCTTCTGGCCATGCCCACGTCCAGTTTAGCAAAGGGGTAGCATCAGAGCATGTAAATATAAGGCAACTGGCAGTTGGAACAGAGTTCTTTTCAGGTGAGGAGGGGGAGTAGAACATCTAACATCTTTATAGGTACTGGTACTCACTTATAAAGCCCTACATGGCATCGGTCCAGGGTACTTGCAGGACCACCTTCTGCCTTCCTCCCACTGTCCCATGCACTCACATAGGGCTGCCCTCCTCAGGGTGCCATCAGCCAGACAATGTCGGTTGGTGGCTCCCAGAGTGAGGGCGTTCTTGGTGGGCGCACGACCCTCTGGAATGGGTTGCCCACTGAGCTCCGGATGGCCCCTGACCTCCGTTCCTTCTGTCGTGACCTAAAGACGTGGCTATTCCAACAGATTGGCTGACTTGATGGGGTTTTTAAACATTTTAACTGTTTTAACTGATTCTAATTGCAAATTAAATTTTTTAATTAATAATTGTTTATCATTGTTTTTTAACCTTGTAAGCCGCCCCGAGTCCTTCGGGAGAAGGGAGGCATATAAATAAAATAAAATAAATAAATATATAAATAAATTAGCCACACAGGTTGAAAATTCAAGGAATTTGTGTCCCAATATAGCAGGGCATAAAAATTCAATATAAAGATGGTTAAAAGATCAGCAAGCAGAATGAAGTTATAGACAGGACTGAAATTACTGCTATTGGTTGAAATAGAGATATTGGTGTGTCTATGTGGGAGAGGCACAGGGCCAGAAAAGCTGGAAGACAAATAATTGCAGAGACATGAGCAAAGGGTACATAGCATTTTAAACTAAGATTAAAAATTGGGCTCTACATTTTCTTAAAACAAGCTTTTTCGGGAATGAAAATTATGCAAATCCCAGTTGTGCTTTTGTAAAAAGCATAATTGTTGGACTGGGTGCAGTTAAGATATTTGCTTCGGAGTATATGGTATACATTTATTTATAATTGGAACACCCTTGTTCTGCAGGTTTAGTTTTTTTCACATACCACATGCATGCCTAAAACCGATACTTATTTAGCAGCCTTTAAAAAAAAATCTAGCAAAATGAGATGCTATGGATTTGCATACAGATTTGACTACACAAAATAGGAATGAAATGAATAGCACTCTCTATATGTTTTAATCCCCCACCCATTAGATCAAATACCCTTGCCTGCAGCAGAATCCCTGGCTTTGAAAGTCATCAAGCTGATTTGTCTGCTCGCAAGCTAGGCTGCCACATGCTGCTACATTGCCCCCTGCAATCACTGCATTTGCAGAGAGGCATCCCATGCCTTCCCTGCCAACAAGTATATTTAATAGATTGGTAGTCTTGCTTTCTGCTGTTTTTGCTCCTTTCGGTCTCCCTCCACCCTTTCTCCCTGGGAGGATAATATGCATCTTAACCGTTTTCTACAGATTTGTCTGACATTCATGTTACAATTTCCTATCAGCATCTATTTTCAACATTTAGGTTTCTCCTAAGTGCTGCAGCAAAAAAAAAAATTTTTTTTTTAAATGTTCCATTTAAAAAAAAATGGGAAATTTAATTTCTCCCATTCATATTTAGCAAGCTTATAATGACCTTTTGGATGGCCAGACTTGTAGAATATTATAGGCCACAGCGAATGAAAATAAAATGAAAGAAGGAAGGAAGGAAGATCAGTAGTAAACTGTTGTATGGGACAACAAAAAGAGCAATTGCTTTAATTTCTTCATGCAACTGATAGAAAGAAAGGCAATAATGATGTGATATCATGATACTTTTAAAAATAAACTCTATAACAGGTGAGCTGCAAAGAGGACTTTCTCTGCTGCTGTCCCTGCCCTGTAGAACAGGGATCCCCAAACCCCAGGCCGAAGCCCACTATCGGGCCATAGCCTATTTGGAATTGAACCGCATGAATGGCTAGCCTGATCGCAGAATGCACAGGTCATCTTGAGCGAGCTGTTGGCCAGCAGGCACTCACACGTGTACGTGCCGGTCCGCCACTTGCACAAGCACTGCATGCACACACACGCTGACCTGCTGCCCAGTTCCTTTCTCCCTCTCCACAGTCAGGCCACCAAGCTGCAAAGATTGCTGTAGTAGAATATGCTCTTGTCTCTTGGCCTCTCAAAAGTCTCTGAAGATCTGTCTCTGCCATCTTGCCTAGGGATCACAAAGCAGCACGCAAGCCTAGGGATGTTTAATGCACAAGGTTCTCCTCCCGCCTTTTAAGTTATTTTGATTTTGTTTCTATCACATTCCTGATAGTGATGTTCTGTTTTTATATGTTTTTTACACTTTTAACTGTACACCGTCCAGAGCTGCTTTGAGAGAAAGATGAGCAATTCCCAAATATGACAAATACATAAAAATAAATAATTTGTTCATTGTATCTTCTACAAAGAGCAGCAACTTTCTTGTAAATAAGAGTGGCATTATTATTATGGTTGGTTGCACAGCCAGTCAGATGTTTAGACTGGATGTGGCATTTTTATCCTGTCCTTCCCAAGGATAGACAGATGTTGTTGTTTGAATAT
Source organism: Grayia smithii (assembly GCA_032468115.1). Taxonomy (NCBI): domain Eukaryota; kingdom Metazoa; phylum Chordata; class Lepidosauria; order Squamata; family Grayiidae; genus Grayia; species Grayia smithii. Next base: position 89,282 of record JANHFM010003412.1, on the reverse strand, counting down.
AAGCTGGAGAGACTTGGACTGTCCTTAATTTTTTGGTTCAATCTCTTTAAGGCCAATCTACTTTTGTGGCTGTTGGGGAAAAAAATGGAGATCTCTGTATAGGTTGCTATGAGTTCTTCAAGGTAAACTCGATATAAATCTTAACAATTAGCATGAATTATGGGAAGGTGAGGTTATGAACTTAAATGGATGCCTTACCTCATGGTTTGATGCCCATTTCAGTCCTTTAAGTCTCACAAGAAATAAAAAAGGAGCTCAAAGCTTTGGCTCTACCTAATCTAAAGTAGCTCTGAGGATTGCAAAAAGACACTGGGGAATTCTGATTTATACATCTAATATAGCATATTAGCTTACCAAGTCCAATTTTAAATGATTTCAAATATGGTAAGCATTACTCCTACCACTTCATACAAATCATTAAGAAAAAAAGTTGAAGAGGACCATATACTACATTCAACACTTTCCTGAAGTTTGATGTGAAAATATTGATGAACTGAGTACAATTTTCAAGTAAATAGATTCACCAAATAGGGATGCCATCCAGCCCATACTGAATTACCTTGCTTTGTTGAAATTGAGTTACAATGTATACAGTATATTATATGCTTCAAATGCCTACAATCTCCAATAAGGAAGTGCCCAATCAAAAAATGGGGGAAAAAATACTGACTTCAACTAAGTACTACATTGAAAAGCAATCTCTAAACATTTAGAAAACAATCTATTCTGGACTCTTCCTAACTGATGTAAAACTGATTGCTCTATAGTTCTCCATTTTTAGTGCTTTGCGAAGATCAAAGATGGCTAGAGATTCAGTCAAACAACCAGCAATTCCTTTTACTATTCAAGAATTTCACCTTCCTACTATGTCTTCTTTCAATTTCAGAAAATCATTTTTAATGGTAAAGGAGATATTTCCACATATTGCATACTATTTGAAATCCCCATGATACCTTTTAACATGATAGTGCTTCCCATTTCTCCTTTTTTGAATGAATATTGACAAAATAGGAGATTCCCTATGGGAATAAAGAGGTCAGCCTTGTCCCAAAAATAAGCAATCCTCCAAAGCAGATTTGGATTGCTGCAAAATACTATGTGTCGGTTCTATTTTTCTAGATTTTATTGGAGAAAAAAAAATCTCTATCAGAGACTTGGTAACCTAGAACCTGTTTAGAGAATTATTGCTCCCTAGATGATTAAGTCTAAGCTCCCTCTACAATTAAGTCAGTAAAATGAGGACCCAGATTGTTGGGGGCAATATGCTGACTCTGTAAACCACTTAAAGAGGGCTGTAAAGCACTGTGAAGCAGTATATAAGTCTAAGTGCTATTGCTATTGAAATTCACTTTGAGCTATAATTTGAAAGAGAATTTCTATATATTATTGGTATTTAACACCTTAAATTGTCAAAGATATATAAAAATGGTGTGTCAAACATATGTTGGAAATATAATCATTCTGAAGGCACCTTTTATTGCCTTATTAAGGAGGCCAAGAGTTACTTGGATCAAATACATTTGATACGTTTAAAATTCAGAGAATTTTTAAAACAAAGGTACAGTTGCAATCAGAGATTTTATTTTTAGGTTTGATGGATAAGCAGTTAGAAAAAAAATATGGGTCTTTGTTTCTAAACATTATAACTGCGGTGAGATTTTTGTAATGCCCAGTGATGAAAAGTCTTACAGATTCCCACAATGGAAGAATGGTTGGTGAAGTTAATGAAACTGATTGAGGTGGTAAAATTAGCTATCTTGATTAAAGACAATTTTTGTCTAACTTTGTTTCTAGGTGGTAACACTTTGGGATCATTTTGCTGGAAACAAAAAAAACCCATATTGATTTTAGGATTTGACACAGGGTTATAAAAGGGAGTTTTTGGAATTGATGATTAGAAATGTTTGTGATCATAGAAATACTGGGTATTAATTGAATTCTAGATCAAAAAGTTAATGAATTTTATATTTGTAACCATAAGAAAGAAAGTTAGAAGCTTCCCTTTGTTTTTATTTTGCTTTTAAATCTTTGCATCTTCCCTTCCCCCATCTTTTTCCTTAATAATTTTTGTTTTTATATTTTATTTTTATGGAAATTTAATAAAGTATATTAAAAAAGGAAGGTTCAGTGCTGACACCATTTTTTATTCTTCACTATTCGTAACGGAAGATATTTGTATTGGATTTATTTATTTGTTTTTCAAGAGTTTACAATAGCATCTGCTGCAGTTCCTCCTCTTCCTCCTATGTTCCCTAGGACACAAATCTTAAGGTAGAGATGAAAAAGAGTGATTGTCCCACATTCACCCAGTATGTTTTCACAGCTAAGGTTGTGTGTCTCCCTTATTCTAGTCTTAACATTTTAACCACTATACCATAGTAGCTATTTAATTACACGAGGTATTCAATTCTTTAAAAAAAACCTGGAGAGATAAAGGTTTCCCTTCTACTTTAAGAGACTCCACTGAAAATAATGGAAAAAATAGTCGTGTAGCACTGCCAAAACTATAGACAATGGATTATTGAAAATAATCTTCCAGAAAATGGTAGAAAGGAGAAGTGATATTGTGGAGCAGACGTGATAGTTTTGTGGCTTATTCTTGTCCAAGAGTACTAGGAGGTAACAAGGTTTTAAGATGCATTAAAAAGCCATCCATCCATCCATCCATCCATCCATCCATCCATCCATCCATCCATGAAACATAAAACCAGATAATAAACACAAATATAAATATCCTGGGAGCATTTAACAAGAGACAGACATTAAAACAAAACATAGAAATCTTGTCTGTTCTGAAGTTCTCTGATAAGCAATAGATAATTTGATCAATATGTGACTTAAAAAAAGAAGCATCGGTATGTGCTTTTGCTCATATCTCCAAAACACTGACGCTCCAAGCCAATAAAAACAATGAGAATAAATAAATACACATTAGCAGGGCATGGAAAGTCAAACCTTTGTTTAAAGCATACTGCTGAATGCTTATTGGAGGGGGTGGGGGCAATAGCTAGAGGAAATGAAGAACACTTGTGGGCTTTCTCAAGCATCTGGTTACCCAACATGCTTTATGACAGCTAAGTAGATTTCCACAAGCAGAAAGCAGCAGCACTTTTTCTTGCTGCTGCCTCGGACAACTGGGAATGGGGGGGGGAGGGTAAATATTATGTAAATGTGGGGGGGAAGGTAAGGAAAGCATGCAGTGTTGGATCAAGAAGGCCTGGCCTGTACTATAACTATATTGGAGGCCATTTGTATATCAGAAGGACTGGCGGATCAGTTAAGAGCTGAGACTACACAGGCTTACCGGGTCTTCTAAATATACCATCCCATCAAGAAATTAAAGACCAAAATGCCCTCTGGTTATTGCTGTTTAAGAGAACAGCAATATTGTACAGCTATTGTATAAAATGGAATAAAGTGACTATCAGTGCTGTAGAAGCCTTGGGAAGCCTAGGACATTTTTCAGTTGAATTATCTCAGATTGAGCTAGCTTGGCATACAGTATTTGAATTGAGCCAATTCAACTCAAATTCAATTCCTGTCAACCTCCTCCCAGTAAGAAATACTCTTGCCTAGTAGCCTTTTTTAAAATTTCATTTAATCATACTACTTCTGGTCTTACCTGCAATCTTTCTTTTTCTTTAGGTAAATGGAAGACCTTATTGCCCTTTTTAAAGTTTGACCAACATAGGTACTTTCCTCTCTTTGAGTATTAGCTGTCCTAGACCAAACTGCATCAATCGAGACAGATTATTGAATATTTTTTTTAATGATTTGGATGGACTACATGGCTGTTTTATTTAAATACTTCACATTTTAAGCATATAGTATGCATTTCTTTAGGATAAATCTGGGTCAAACTTTGTACTCAACATGTGCATAGCTACTGAGAGCAATGCTGGCATATTCCTGTTGTCATACTACACTATAAAAAGGAAGGGGCGTGCTCTATGTTTGTGTAGTTTATAACCTCTACTATTCTCTGATGAGAAACAATCTATATATTTAATCATCACCACCTTACACAAGAAAGCTTCAAAAATTTTGAGAGTAAAAGAATATGGACATTTTTCGATCATTCACAGGAATTATAATTTAAATCATTTGATCAGTTAATTTTTATGGATTACAAGGGTTCTGTCCTGTTTCTATTCAATATTTGCAAAATATGCAAAATCTTCCTTTTTGAAAATAGGACAGTTATTCCTAGATTCAGTACTCTTCTCCCCTATATTAATTTAGTTGATTTTCATTACTTTATTCTCATTTTACCATTTTTAAATGGTAGCAAATGCAATTGTTCTTTAGCGTTGTTCAGAGTCAGGTGGTTTACAAATTTAATGATTATGATTATTATTAGGAAATAAGCCATAATGACCCATTCTGTAACTGTAGAAGATCACCGACAGACAACTATTATTTGCTTAAGTTTCATGCCTTAAAAATATTACTTCAACTAAGATAGGTGTACTAAATTCAACAATTTTGTGAAAAAAGAATCAGAGTGCATTTATTGGCATCAAGAGATAAGGATACATACATCTTCCTCTTAATGGGCCAATACAAATATGTTTAAAATAAATTGCTGGGGACACTTCTATTTAAATTGTAATTGCTTTGTTCAGCAGGCACTGCACTTTCATTATCCCTGTATACAATTCTCTGGCCGTACAACTCCTCTCCTTTGTGCTGAATACCTATTGCTGAGTATCTGTGGCTCAGAAATATTATACCACCTGCCCCTTGTATTAAAACTCAATTTCCAGCAAACAAAAGGAAACCTTTCTAAGGCATGTGGCCCCAAACTAATGCCACTGATACAAACATGTTTTGTCATGCTTTTAGTCTTCAAAGTTGTGGGTGAAACATTTTCTACCTGATATCCAAAGAAGACCATCCACAACACATCCTGCATGACAGGAAAGGGATCTGTCAAAGGACAGAACAAAAGTCCATTTGTTCTTCTTAGGGCAGTATCGTTCAACAGTTGGCAAAACTTGACGTAGCTCATTTCTGCCTCCCACAGCATAGAGAAATTCATCCACAGCCCCAAGTACAAAATGCTCCCTGCAATTCTTCATTGGAGCTATTTCTGCCCAGGAATTATTACGGGGATCATATCTACAAGCAGTCCGTACTGCACATGTGCGGCCAGTGGCTTGTTCAACTTCACCACCTGCTACAAAGAGGAAATCTCCCATTACAGCCACGCAGTGGTGGCTTCTTCCTACTGGCATGGGAGCCAGCTCACTCCAGTTTGCAATCCCTGCAATGTGAACATTTTCTTGGTCCACAGGATTGAAGTATCGCAGCTCTTTAACTCTGCATATTTCCCGTTTTTTTCCACCTATGATGTAAAGAGTGTCTGACTGGAAGCGAGGTTTCGTCCTTCTGGTCTGCCAAATTGGCTGTGCATAGATACTTTGATGATAGACCAAAGCCTCATTGATCAGTGCTGTTGCCGTTTCACTAGTTTGGACAAGAGGGTGTGAGAGGGCAACCGTATGCAGTGTATCCTCATCCATAAGCCCAAATCGAACGTACTGTAGAAGTTCATCCATGTACTGATATCGGCAGTTGTGTTCTAGCCATCTCACAGCTAGCTAGAAGGGAGGAAAAACATTTTAAAAAATGAACTTATCTACATTATTCACAATTTGGTGTGAGAAATACATATTTGAATTATTCAACTTATCAACAAAAAATTATACTCCCAAATTTAATCTTGCTGCATATATAAAAACATCCCTTCATCTCCCCTAAAATAATGATGACTCTGTGTAGAATTAATGTATGATAACAGGGCCGTCTTGTCTTAACAAACATTAAAATAATGGGTGCCCTGCATAAACAAGAAGAAACAACACATGACAACATGGGAATTTTCCCATAATGACTAATGTACATTATATTGGTAATCAATCGACTAGAGATGTCTTCTCCAATTTGGGCCTGTGTTTGAACAACGTGTCTCCAAAGTTCCCAAACTCTCAACAGTGTCCAATGCTGATGTTCACTGAGCATTATGGGAGTTATTACCTCAACATTTTTGGATGCCACTAGATTGGAGAAGGTTTCTCTGGCAGATGTACCCATTATTCGTGGTCACTGGGTGTTTTGGGGATTATAGTTCCAATTTATTTGAACAACACAAAAGTGGGGAAAGCTGTGGGAAAGCAAGATTAAAAAAATGTCAAGAGCCACATCTCTATTGAGATATATACCTATCTATTGAACTATTGGGTCTCCTGCTTGAGCAGGGGATTGGACTAGTAGATCTCCAAGGTGCCTTCCAACTCTTACTATTCTATGTTCTATTGGCCATACAATATATAAGACCCTTATTCATTCTTGATGATTTTATATTCCCTTCTTTTGGGGCTGGAGTTATTGTTAAAGCATGTACGTAACTTTTGAACTCTTAATTGACAGTTAACCAAAAGGCACACCCCTGAAGTATACTGTATAAAGCATGTTGCAAAGATTAAAATGAACACAACAACGATGAACTAGATGCAATAAATTATTTGAGTGATAGCAATCATAGGTAGTAGAATGAAGCACACTCAGGATTTCTTTTCTAGTATATACATGCAGTGCTTTGCTGGACATGTGATAGCACCATATAGCTGTGATAACTATGGATGTATGAGAATAATGTCCTGGACAATATTTGAACTTAAAATACCCCACTGAAATCAATGGGAAAAAATCCACTGGGATTTGCTCCACTGATTCCAATGGGAATGAAGAACTGTACCAAGGGGTTTGGAGATAAGCTACAGTACTATCAACAGAGCTGAAGCTCTATATTGAATAACCAATCCCTCAAAAATCAAGTAGTGACATCTGGAACCAACTGAAGCCTCCAAACCATTTTACAGAGCAGCACTGCTAATAGGAATGAGTCTCTCAGTTCCCTATTTTCTGCATCTGAAGCTCTGGTGGAGACCAACCTGATGAGAACAAAAGAGCATGCTTTAATAAAGGTTTTTTTCCCCATATAGCAAGATCTTTATTTATTGTTTTTTGCCTGATTCTGCTCCCACACTGGAATGCATATATTCATTTCTAATAACTGTTATTCGACTCTCTGAATGGGACATATGATCAGACGGGCAGAATTTCTCCGTCTCTCCCACCCAACCGCACCCTTGTCTCACCACTAAAGAGGAGGGGAAAAATCATGCGGCTTGAGGGAGCAATCGTGTGAAAACTTTTCTTTTTCTTTTTTTAACGGACGTCCCTGTTTTCGAATTACAGATACAAGTCTACCACCTCACAATAACAGCCCAGGCAATATTCCATGAAACATACTACTATTTAAAGCAAAATAACTTCTACAATAATTTTTGACATTCTTATTCTACAGCATGAAACAAAAAGCAAAATAAGACTATGCCAGACAGAGATAATAAACAACCATGGAAGTGTGTTTGGGGGGGGGGGATTAAAAGGAGGAAGATGGAAACAGGATTGCACTAGATCCGCTGTGGCTTTAAGTACAACCCACAGAGCTGGAGCTGAAGAAGGGAAGCAAGGAAATAAAAATAAAAATAAATTAAGAGAGCAGAGGAAGCCACAGTGAAGGTCAGGGAGTGAAAGAACTTCCTCAGGGCACAGAATAAATTAAATCCCAAAGAAAAAAAAAGTGATTTCCAGAGTGCAAGGCACAAACTCAAAATGACAATGATTGGCAGCCAAACTATATCCATGCAATATCGAAGGCTGCACGTTCTCATTTACCTCAGTGTAGCCAGCAAGCGCCCATTAAACATCCGTCTGATGCCCAAATTAACCTTCTTGGCAAACTGAAAGAGGCACAAACTATCATAATCAACCTTTCATTATCACAGCAGCCTCTAGTTAAAGGGTCAGAATAATTGTGCCATCAGAGCCCTGATTGTTTTCAATCAACAGACGGCTGGAGTGACAGCTCCATGATGGAGTAGTTTGATGAAACCGCACCAGGCCTAATCAGAGCAGATGAAAGGAAGGCATGATTGGTGCAAATGAACAGTCGTGCCTCTCTTTTTCATTTACAATCTGAAATTACTCTTAAATTTACAGGTTTTCCCCCACCTTCCCCTCCTCCTCGAGTACCTCAGAAAGAATATTTGACTTATTATGAGTTCTGACAGTGCAGAGTTATAAAAACACAGGTAGGATTCTGCCTCCTCCCCTTGCTCCAAGTGCAGGCTTTAAGTGTGCGTTCAGCATAATTTCAGCAAAACCCAGTCACAAGATAACTGACTTCCAGTGACCTCACCTTTCTGTGTTGTTTGATTAACCGGGCAGTTTATTCTAGCCAGCAGTTGTCACAATGTCAGGGAAGTTTGGAAAATGGAAAGGGAGCAATAGCAATCACAATGAATGTGCAAAGAGCTCTGCAAAACATTTTCGTCAACAATAAATGTATTGCCATTCTCAGTTTTAAAGTGATACATTTATGATGTTTTCTCTTTTGGG
>JANHFM010003411.1:38290-61351 GCA_032468115.1 Grayia smithii | reverse complement strand
TATAAGACGTACCCTGATTTTCACCCTCTTTTTGGGGGTAAAAAGGTGCGTCTTATACTCCGAAAAATATGGTAGATTTAAAAGTAACTATACTAATCATAGCTAATAAACAACCACAGTGAAGTTCCACTCCTTATTATAGCAGAAGCTTATCCATGGCAAAACTATTATATTAAAGGTAGAAAAGTGTGATTCCTGGCAAACTGAGAAAAAGATGTAAGATGGTCTTTCTATCTTAGAAAGTGGTTATTGTCACATTTAGCTGTAGTCTATTTTGTTTTGATTTTTTTTTAAAGCTGTTGAAACAGATAGGTTACCTGAGGGGATCAAGAGGGAGAGGGCAGTAGCTGATGCCGATTTGATCACTTTATTGACAGGCCGCGGGGAGGTCCGCTTTTCCCCGGAATCACCTGAAAGTAGCCGGTGTCGAGCTCGCCGCACAGCCAGATCACTGGTAGCCTTGGGAGTCATAAAGTCTGGATTTTCACTGCTGTTGCTGCGTATATAATGATCAGAAACATCTGTAGTGTTCCCACCTACAATTTAAAAAAAAAAAAAAAGATCAGAGCCATATGGAATTTCTATTTGCTTCTCCTCCAAATGTAGGTGTGTTGCATGGCCCACCAGTCTTTTTTAAAAAGCGATATATTTAGAGCCGCTTTAGCACTTCTGCCACTCCACTAGCTGTGGAACAGCTGAACAGCACTTCTGGTATTTCCAGCCCACCAAGGTTTCTAATTTATCAATGTGGCCCTTTCCCCTCAACAAGTTGTGCAGACCTGGTCTAATCTGACAGGCCAAATTTCAATCACAGGCCAAGAATTAGAGACAATGCTGCCAGTCCCATGTACCTGTAAATGTTGAGCTGCTCACACTACTGACAGTTGAAGGAGGAGTTTTTAGTCCATCGTTATCACCCAGTTGGAGTTCTTTTTTTATAGACTGTTCTGGAATTAGATAAGGAAGACATTCCCGAGGTTGTGTCAAAGGCAAAGATGTCCCATCCAACTGTTTCTTTTTTCCTTCTTCCTCAGCTGAAACGGCAAAACGAGGCATTTCGAGTAGCCCAGAACAATGCCGACGGACAGTTAAGGGTGGGCTGGAGTCACTCTCTGTATGAGAGGATTCAGACACTGAGATATGTTTACGTAGTCTGAAAGAAAACAACAAAATACATTGCCATCACTCAGTTTGCACACAACAGGGTTTTCACATAAATCCATTAATGGTGGTAAAAGAGCATAGTAATACTAAAATCAGGCAAAGATAATTAAATTGAACTAATAAATGAAGAAAGAAAGACCAAGGAAAAAAATCAGACTAAACTTTATTTTTATTTACCTATTTCATTTATATCTTGACTATTTTTTACAGCAATGGTCCCTAACCTTTGCGGGTTGGCGGTCGGGCTGAGGGGGAGAAGGAAACTGGCCAGCATGAGTAGTGGGCCGGGGCACGCAGACACAACCCTTGTGTGAGTGGCGAGCCAGCGCGCATGCATGGAACTCGACTTGTGTGAGTGGCGGGCTGGCATGTTCGCATGCTAGTGTTTGCCGGCCTGTCACGCACAGGCATAAGTGGCCACAGGTCCACTGCATATGCACATGAGTGCATTGGCCCACCACTGAGCTGCACATACATGCTCCGGCCAGCCACTCACATGGCCCAATTCTGAATAGGTCATGGTCTGGTAGTGGGATGTGACCCAGCAGCTGGGGACTCATTTTACAGGAAAGCAGCTTGTGAGGGAGAGTTTCCTTAAGGTTACTCCTTTATTAACAGCTCTATAAAGTAGTCTGTACTGAGAGAGAGTTATGTGTCCAAAGTCACCCTTTGAACTCTGTGCCTCAGGGGATCTAGAATTTGGGTCCTCCTGGTTCTTAAGACAGAGGCTGTCGCAGATGCTGTAGTGGATCTTGCTTGAGCAGGATATTGAACAAGATGTTATCTATAAATCCATAACTTAGAAATTAGAAATTCTAATTCTATGAATTAATCTCATCCCAATCTCCTTCTTTTTTCATAAAACTAAATTAAACATTGTACTAAAATTGCATACCAATTTCTGATTTCATACATGTTTTTTCTCTCTCTCCAAAAAGTATCCCTTTCCCCAAAAGATAAGTAGAACAGTTAAAAAATATTCACACAAACTTACATTTCAGGGGATCCAATCACCCAGCTGCGGTCTCGATTCTTCAAGCCCACAAGGCTATCATGTCTGTCATCCTTTTCTTCACTGAAGCTCCGTTTGGTGGGCGGTGGTGTTTTTCTCTCTTCATGGATGGAAAGACGTTCCATGCTGCTATATACCTACAGGTACAATGTAACTGTTCATCAGCAAACTAAATTATTCTCAACTTAAATACTGATTTTGGTTATGTCTTTTGATTAGCTACTGTTACTTATCTGTAATTGTATTATCCAGAATTCATGAAATCTGAGAATTTAGACACATAAAACTGTAAACCTGTAAAGAGTGCTATACAAATGATTCTAAAGTTTACATAATTGTTTAAAGTATAGCAACTAATACCCTCCACCTATAGTGAAATTAGGCACAGATACCACCATATCGCTTCAATTCCAAAGACCAACATGGAGATTCTGAAGGAACAGTGAGTTACTTGACACCAAGCACAATGGGATAGTGGACAGTGTGGATTCACAGATGATCACTCAACATACAACTACCATTACAAGTAAAACCACATCCTTTAAATGGACCTTGAAAGACTAGGAATAAACATTGATCCTATAGAAATGATGTTAAACAGTACAAATAAAGAGAGAAAATACAACTGGCTTTCAAAGAATGAAGTGATGGCAAAACAATGTCTTCATTCAAGAAAAGGGTTAAGACTGACTTCAGAAGGAAGGAAATATTTGGGGAAATGATTATGATGTCCCTATGAAAAATAAGAAAAGCAGGTTCTCACTGTAAGGAACCTCTAAAAGCCAACAAGAGAGCTGTTAGAAAAGTTACTTTCAATGGGAGAAGATGTATTCAAAATGGTATCTTTAGACTCAAAAGATTTTGACACTAATACAGAAAGAACTGTTAGTGGACATGATAATTCAAAAGTTATACCCAGACAACTTTCAAACTATGTGTGCTCTCTTGAAGCAACACCTCCTCAGAAAAGGAAACCTGAATTTCCTCTTATATCTTACCTTCACATCTTTCACTGATAAAGGATGCTATATGGATTTACAGAATTGTTGAGAGTCAGGCAGTGTTCAAGTTTAAAGTCACCATCACCACCTGCATTCTTGCTCTTGCGTTGACAAGCGTCTATTAAGTTAGTCTGTACTAGCCTAGGAATGTCCTGACATTCTCTGGCATATGAATCAGAAATGGAGATATCTACTTTCACAAAAAAATGGTGGAATGCCACCATAGATGCTTAGTCATTGGCAAGATGGTGTGGTACCCTTGATAAAGGTAAAAATCATAGGGTTCCCTCACAAGCAACAGAAAATTCAATCAGTCTCCCAAAGAGATATCTTTGTTCCCAGATACTATTTGGGATATAGTAGAAACTTTGGAGAAACAAGCATGCTCCCAGACAGAGAACTGCAAACTAAAAGAACTACCGGTATGAGGTGCACATTTAATAAATGCAATATTTACAAATGTCTGATGTGGGACTTTCACCAAGGCAAACAGGGTGTAGTTTTTACCCATCCAGGGGGAAACTTGCAAAATGGAGCCCTTCTGATGGACAGTCAGTTAAATGCCTACAACAAGAGGACAGAGATGGCCTGACAACTGTTGGGAATCTTGAAGAAGAACCAACAGAAGAATAAATAAAATAAATTGAATTAGGAAGGGAAAGAAGCATTTCTATTAAGCAAAACCTCAGGGTTAAATGTATTAACACTATAAAAAAAAAGTAGGAATTTGATAGACCTTCCAGGAGCAGAATTTTTATTAACAATACTGTATGCTTTAAGAAATTCAGAATGGACCTCTGTGCAAAAACTTAAGCCATATAGGTGTGATGAAAAATAAAAAGATAATGGAACCCAAAACTTTCTCAGAGTGGAAGAAATGAACCATACTAATATATTTTATTTATATTTATTTCTACATACCTACACACACATGCATCACATACATATATAATTAAATATATAACAATTAATTTGATTAAAAACATATTTTCTTGCATTGATGCTCCCTAGAATTCTTTTTAAAACAGCTCAAACAACATTTGAAACAGACATTTTGGAAAGCAGTATTTTATCTGTTTAATGCTGAAAATGAATAAGCTGGTAACATTTAAAAACCCAGTTAATCTACTCCCCCCCCCAAAAAAACCCCACAGTAATAAGCCTAACCCAAAGAGGTATTTCAAAGAGAAACTATACCCCCAACTGACCACTGTGCGTATTCAATCATTCCTCAGTGGTTTTTACACTGACATTTTAAATCACTGAAGAGTTAATTGGAAGGAGAAAAGAAATTCATGTTTCTAGGACTGAACTCAACTGAGAATCTGATTTGCATATCAAACTGATGAAAATATCATTATAAAAAATTCACAACATCACAGGGTAGTTATTAATAAATTATCTGGCCCAATTGTCAGACAAGACTTTCAAATGAGCCTTCCATGCCACCCACTTTGAATACAGTATTATTCTTCAAAGTGTAAAATATAAGCATGCCAACATCACATCCCCTAAAGATACTGGTTTAGTTTCCACTTTATTCTCTCTGCTCCCTCACGGAACTCCTTTCCAGTTTATATCAACCTTAATTTTCTTACAATATTCCTTAAGTTTGTAAAGTATCTGCTAATATATACATACATGCATACATGCGTGCACACATATAAACAAAAAAACCCAGTCAGTGTGTATTTGTGTGCACATGTAAAAAAATAAGTAACTTGAGTTATATCTGTAGTTTCTAATTGTGATCAAAAAGAATATGCTGCTTAAATTATTGAATGTAAGGAATACTTATTAAATAGAATTTTAAAATTTATGTTCCATGAACAAGTCACTCATGTGTCTTCAATGTCATCAAATACATGTTTAGAATCTTTCATGATATTCTGACCTCAGTGTTCAATTTCTATTTTAAGACTGCTGAAAACCCAGCTTTGCAAAGATATGACATCACAAAAATTCAAAATATTCCATGGCACCCTTGTGAATTTGATGCAATGTTCCAGAGCACAATCGTGGGGAGTTTGGGAACTGTGGCATATATCAAACTAACTTGTGACACCAGTCCTTTTTATAAAGAGCCCTCTACTGTACATATTGGTGACCTACTTTTGAAAAGTTGAGCTTCCAGCATACTATAGAGAGTTTTTCAAATTGTTTTCATCAGAATTTTCAAAACCCATTTATTCAGCAACACCTCATACCTTGCTAAATCTAGGTGAACATGAGGAAAACTGTCTAATTTTCATATGATCATCATCATTTGTGTCTTCCTCCTCCTCAGAATCTAAGTGTTGATATCGCTCAGTACGAGCTGCAAACAAGAAAACAGATTTGAGCTCAAGTATTTGCACAAGGAGAAAGCCTGCCGTATTAGTATTTTCTGCACTTAGGAGCAAATGTAGTGCGGTAAGGCATAGGTGGCTGCCATAGTATATCATGAGCATGCCAGGGTGTGGCTGCTGCGGAGTATGGGAGGATACACAGGCACGCAGACATGTGCAGTGGGTACAAGCAGGCACACACTACAGAGTACAAGATCTTGGGGAGAAATACAAGATCCTCAGGAGAAAAAGCAGCAGGTGGGGGTGGGGGGAGCAAGTTACAAGAATTATTTGAAACTTTCCCTGTCCGCTTCCCCCTTGACTTGCTTGTGGGAAGCTGGCAGGAAAGGTTCCAAATAGTGATCATGTGACCACAGGATGCTGCAACCATTGTTAAGTGCAAGCCAATTGCCAAGCATCCAGATCATGATGTTGGGATGGCCAGAACTTTAAGGACTAGTGGTAAATACCACTCATTCAGTGCTATCGTAATTTCTTATATTTATGAAAACATAAAACAAAATGCTAAAACAATTATAATCTCTGATCATTTTTCCTTACTGTCAAAATAACTAGTATCATCTTCTGACTCTAATTGTGGGATAAATTCTGCTTTTTGCCGTAGTAATCCATTCCAGTCTAAGTCTTTGAAGAACCTGTGTTGTTTCACTTCAAAAGCACTACCTGTAATGACAATTGTGAGGAATTCTTCATACAGTAGCAAGTACAGTTCAGCTAAAATCTGAACAAAAATCAGAGCTCAGTAGAGACATGTTACACTAACTTTCTTCTTCAAAATAATGACAGGAGATGAATTGGTGATGTTGTTTTAGCTCTTTGTGATAACAACCATAAATTCAAATACATCTGAATTACTTAACTATCATAAAGGAAGGAAAAAGGGGATACTGCATGCAAGTATATGCATTTTTAAATTGTAAGTTAGTCTTTTATACAGTTTTTATTATTATAAGGAATGAGAATCCATGTTCTACTTCATAAATTCTGACCAACAAAGCAGAATGCAAAACATTTTAATATTGTTGCTGATGGAAGTATATGGAACACTGAATAGAAATATCTGGACCTATCTAGCTAGATTTGTCAGCAGCTGCATTTTTGAGGAATGTTTAAATATTGGCCAGTATTAGTCTCTACTAAAACAAAATAAACTTTGTTACATCCACCAATACAATAATTGTACTGAATTAGAAAGTGGCAAGCAACAAGCACTAAGATTACATATGCAATTATATTTTTGTACTATGGAACTATTTACACTTTCTGGGCTATTTCACTCTAAATGGACAAAATGGCATGTACGTGGCATATATGTATACCCAAAATTGCATATAACCTAATATTAGTAAGTATAAAAAAGTAAACAATTTATATGTCATCCTAAAATTATTTTTATAAATATAAAGCACCTGTTCCCAGTCTTTCCAAAGGGTTTTGTCGTAGGAGTTTACCAATTAAGTCCTGGGCATCTAGTGGTAAAGCTTCATCTCCTTCTGGCCAGACAATTTCATCTGCAGAAATCATATTGACAGGATTACACTCTACACAGGATTCTATGCATAGAATAGTGTTTTCATGTCTCATGCCTCTCTATTTCTCCCTTAGATATAACCCCCCCCCCCTTGCATTCTTCAGTTAGAGGTGTCTGAGGGATCTGATCATTGGGTCAAAACGATGAAAGACAGATTGTGCTTTCATTCCTTTCATATGTTTGTGAAACATCATGACAGACATAAAAAAGAAGCAGAGCTTATACTGGAACAGCACAATGCTGCTTTCATCTCCTGCCCCTACTGACAACTCTGCTTTCAATGTCAGGAGAATCTCTTAATGAGAGATGTATACCAGATGATACGCACAAGCAAATTAATGTGATATTATGAAAGGCACTCTCCAGGTACACATAAAATAATTATCTATTCTTTCAACCACTGCTCGATTAAATGCATGTTTATAATATTAAATATATTATATATAGATAGATAAAATAGTTAGTTCAAGGACAGTCAATACTCGGAAAGGGCACGCCTGAAAGAAACAGTTTAGATTCTCTCCCTGGGACAAAAAGAAAAAAAAAGCATTGCTGCTTTATTTTATTTTGTGCTTTCAAGTCAATGTTGACTCTTGGCGACTGTCTGGACATAAGGGGAACCTGGCAGGGAAGATTTCAGAAGTGGTTTGCCATTGCTCCTTCAGGGAATGAGTGAGAGAAGGAGGCGGGGGGAAGACTAACCCAAGGTCACTCAGATGCCTTTGTGCCCAAGACTAAAACTCATGGTCTCCCAAGTTTCTAGACTGGTGATGTAATCCTATACCAAACTGGCTTTCACTCCTGCCTTAAGAGTTGTGTTAAGTTTAAATCTGAAATTCCATAAAGCAGCAGCATCATTTTTCAGGCTCATATGGAAATCTGAAAAAAGTTAAGAGTGCTTTAATGAATAGCTAAATATGCTGCCCTCAGAGGTGGTCTGAAGCACTTCTGAATCATTTTTGAAGTACAATATGCACAGTGCTACTGAATGTACTGCAGGGTGGAGGGTTTTTTTAGCATATGGCACGTGTTAGCCAGGGATCACTGAGGTGGCTGGCTGCCTCTGTGAAAGGAATTTTTTCGGGCAGTGTTATCTTACCCGTAGGACACCTGAATGCCAGTAGGTAATCAGGGGAGGTTCCTTTCCTGTCCCTACATGGTTTATTTGCTCATGGGAATCAAGACACCCAGCCAGTGGAGTGCAGGCTCAGCATCTTACCACATGAGCCACCGCGACCCCCATACATGTACTGCAGGTGATATGGATATTTAGCTATCAACTGGGTTAATATTTTTTGTAATACAATTGTGTTGTATTATGTAATACAATGTAATATAATTGTACTGTATGGAGGTTCTATGATCTAAAATAACATATTTAAGACTGTAACACATGCAAATATTAAATTACATGGCAGTATATATGGAAGTAGACTAATTTAATTTTTTATCAGCCACAGTGTATATATATTAAAATTATTCTACATTCTTCTTATAACATTTAGCATCTTGAATCCTACACTTTATGAATGTAGTTCCACTCACAGTACAGGGGTTTCCTGCCTCTCCCTCCCAAATATTGCTAAACTTGGGTAGAATTCAGAAACCATAAAATATAATCCATAGGCCAACAGCAGAAACTAATAAAAAATTGGGAATACCCTTTTGGATCAGAGACAATAAAAACTGTATAACATGGCACATAAAATCGCTATTTGTGCCATTTAAAAACATACAATAATTATATATTTGGTTGGCTACATCAATGAGGCAGGTCTTTGGTATGGTCTGTTTTACTACTGCCGACATGGGTGAATTAGCCAAATTATATTTGTAGGCGAATTATAGCTGGCTGGGGAATTCTGGGAGTTGAAGTCCATGTATCTTCCAGTGGCCAAGGTTGAGAAACACTGGGTTAGACAGATTACAAATGAAGAACAGAAGCAAAACTTTTAATTTCCAAATGAAATGTATGCATCTCTTGCTTTTCTTGCACCAACTGAATTGATGTATGACATTTGCTTTTTAATGTTGATTTTATTGTATTGCAGGGGAAATTACCTTGGGCCTGAAGGAGACAGTGTCCATTTTCCAAAATGAGATAAGCTAACTAAATAATGATTAATAAATTGCTAATATTGTTCTTGTTTAATTAAATTATTTTTAAGCCATTTATCAATTTCAAGAAGACATTTAATACTTATAAAAGTTGGATACCTACCACTGATAACTTGCCCAAATAACTCTTCTGGGGTATCGCCAAAAAAAGGAACACAACCAACTAGAAATTCATATAAGATTATTCCCATGGCCCACCAGTCCACAGGCTTTCCATAACCTTGCCGCAATATTACTTCAGGCGCAATGTATTCAGGAGTCCCACATACCTGAAAAGAAATTTTTAAAATGTTAGGATGTAGAAAATCTCTAATGAAGAAAATCAAACAATAAAATTATAATGTAAATCATGTTTAAACAATGTGGAACGGGTTCATTATTCATTATCAAAAAAGTAAATATTTTTAATTAAAGACTTGCACAAAAATGTTTGAGATTTGATTAATTTAAATCTGTCCAAACTGAACAGAAATTTTCATTGCTATACTTAAAGGAGTTAAAACTTCAATTTTACTGTGCTGTTTCTGGGTCAAGGTATAAAACCCATGTTGAACATATTTGCTTTAGGCAGTTTTTTAAAATTAATATATGCAGATATGCATAGTAATTTCAAAACTGTAATTTTAGCTTACTTGCTTATCCAAGAATTCTCTGGCATCTTTCTCAATATGACCTTCATACAGATTAGTTGTCAAACTCATTAAGCCAATTTTGGAGAGGCCAAAATCAGTCAATTTGACGTGACCCATTGAAGTTATGAGAAGACTGAAAAAGGGGAATACAGATTAGTATTATAATGCCATTTATGAACATTTAATCATACAACAATATCATGCTATTATTTATCAACCTCCTCTAACAAAGATTATACAGGCTGTCCTCGATGTATGACCACAACTGAGCCCAAAAATTCTGTTGCTAATCAAGACATGTTCTTAAGTGAGGTTTGCCCCATTTTAAGATCTTTTTGCTACAATTGTTGAGAATCACTCAAGTTGTTAAGTGAATCGTGAAGTTGTTAAGTGAATCGTGAAGTTGTTAAGTGAATCGTGAAGTTGTTAAGTGAATCTGGTTTCCCCCGTTGACTTTGCTTGTCAGAAGCCGGCTGGAAGGTTATAAATGGTGATCATGTGACCCTGAGATGGTGTGGGACAGTGCAACTCTCATAAATACATGCCAGGTGCCAAGTGCCTGAATTTTGATCACATGACCATAGGAATGCTTCAATGGTCATAAGTGTAAAAACTAGTCATAAGTTTTTTTCCAATACTATTGAAAACCACTAAATGAATAAGTCAAATAAGTAGAGAACTACCTATACTGTAGAAAATATCTAACAGTGTTGGCGAACGTTTTCAGCACCGAGTGCTGAAACGGGAGCACGCACATGCGCGGGTGAGCATCAAAGAGCAGTTCCCTGGTGTGCATGCATGCACTAGGAAGCTGAGCTTCCGGTTTCCAGTGTATGCATGCATGGCAGTAGCCTGGTCTTCAGTTTTTTGGCACGGACACACGCACGCATGAAGACCAATTGGCAGACACGCATGCACATGTCAAAACTGGAAGCTCAGCTTGTGTGCCAGGGAGCTACGCTTCCAGTTTCCAGCACCCCACGTGCATGAAGACCAGCTGGCCAGCGCACAGTGTGTGCTGGAACCAAGAAGAGCAACGGGCAATGGCTGGCGTGTCCGGAAAGATGGCTCTGCGTGCCACTTCTGGCACATGTGCCATAGGTTCGCCATCACGGATCTAACATAAGAAAATAAAGAAACCCAGAATTTGCTATGTCCTAGCCCAAGTTTTGTTTTTGTCCATGGTTATTGGCAATTTTATTACCATTTATTATCAGCACATGGCTTATAAGGTTAATATTTTCACTAGAATGACTTTTGACATACATTTCCCATCCGGGTCTAATTTGAGTCAGATTTGAATACTTTTACATACAGACACTGAATTGGACACAAACCTAGTAATGCTTTTAAACAAATTAATTTATATCAATGAGCTTTTTTTAAAAATGCTCTTGAATTTATTTCTGGTTACTGCATCCATGTACATTTCTTGCCAGTGTTACAGAACTGATTTTTTTTATTGCTTTCTTTCAGAAAGTTTAAATTCTTACTAGTTTAAATTATTACTAATTTAAATTCTATCTTTATTCTTTACTTTACAGTCTCACCCATTAAAGGTTTGAGCCAAGTACATGCATATAAAATGATAAAATTATAGCCCTGTTCACCTTCCACTTTTACTGGGTATTAAATGTAGTGTCCTTGTAGAAGGACAATCAAAGCTTTCCTATTGTTGAAATGCTTTAAATTTCAACTTTAAAAACTTTAAATTTAGGACACAATTAATGAAAGAATAGTTTTTCAGTACATTTTACTGAAATAATCACAATCTGATATTTGTCAAGAAGCAATTCAAGAATAAATATTATAATGAAAGGTTGCCCTTCCAGAGGAGAAAAAATAGTACAAGTTGTTGCTACAGATATTTTTAGAATCAACAGCTGCAACTGCAAGTACAAACATGAGAAGTTAAAAGCATACTTGTCAGGTTTTAGATCACGGTGGACAATTCCATAATTGTGGAGGTATTCTAATGCCAGTACAGTTTCTGCAAAATACATTCTTGCCATATCTACAGGCAATGCTCCAATGTTCTTCAAAAGAGTTGCACAATCCCCTCCTAGATCACAATAAAAACATAATTTTTGTGTTCACTATCGTACTATATAAAGCTGATAGTATATCATGTTATATACAGTATATTCCTATCTGTGTCTAATCAAAATAAAAACTAACTCTAGAATAGGAATTTTGAATGTTGTTTTATTGGACCGATCATTTGTCCAATATTTCAGTCCAATGCATTATCTTTGAAAATTAATAGATCAGTTCCTAGATTCATTCTCAATAGGTGCACATAACTGAGGAATGTTACATTAATATTTAAAAGGAGCAAAATATAAGATATTTCCACATACTCTGCCATACAATGCTAAACAGATAATGATATGGAGGAAGACCAGGGAAATGTGATGCAGAAAGGAATATAATTTGGTGGTGATGAATAGGAAAAATCAGCAGGAAGTATTTGGTGCCTGTTTCCTCTTCTGGATCAATTAGTTCATTCCACATCCAGCTGTATTGCTTTGGCTGCTGTTGACAAATACCAACTCTATTGGTAAGGTCTCTTTCATTCAGAATAAAGTGATAGACAAATATGCAGACTTGGTCTTTATTACTGAAATATGGTGGAACAGAGCAAGTTTTATAGCACAATATATTCATTCTATCTTGAAAGATATGAAACCCTAGACTGAGAAAATACTTAAAGTATCCTAGCATCTAAATAAATCATCATATTTAATCTCTCTCTTCCTAATGGAAACCATTTTGATTAATACATTTACTATAATGTCTGGGTAAATTCTGGATACCTTCCACATACTCCATGACCATGCAAAGATGCCGCTTGGTTTCAAAGGAGCAAAACATGCTGACAACAAAAGGATTTTCTGCAAAAGTCAGGATATCCCTCTCCACAAAAGCTTGCTGAATTTGGTTCCTCAAAATAAGATTCTGCTTATTAATCTTCTTCATTGCAAAACGTTGGCGTGTACTCCGGTGGCGCACCAAGAACACTGCACTATGGTAATACATGAACAATATGTTATATAGGAAATGAGAAAAAATACATCTGAACTTTCACCTGTTTGACCAGTCCGTAAAGTTAGAAAGAACTCACAAAATGGAGGATTAACTAGCACCAAGTAATTTAACTTTGTTCTCCAAGATCTACTTGAACTTTAAAGTTAATTCTTTTAAGTAAAGGATAGAATTTTATGTGGGATTCAATAATCATGAATGAAAATAGAAATCAAGAAAGAACGAAAGACTCTTAGAAATAAATCTATTTACCAAGTTAGCATTATAAAATTTGAAATATTGAATCTGTTTCAGTCATATGTAACTTTTACTTCAAATATAACTTCTATAGTCAAATATTATTTTTATTTTTATCAACTCCCTGTGTATTAAGATTTTTATATCCTTTTGTTTGACTTGGTATTCCTCTGAAAAAACTAGCCACTTTCCTTTCTTTGAAAAAGACTTTCAGGTAGAGGTGTGCAGCCATTTAATCCAAAAGAGAAAAGGTACATCTAAAGCACCTATCAGTGCCTCCTTCAGCTGACAGGTACAGCAAGTGTGTTCAGTCAGATCCCTTCCAAAACATCTTTTCTGCTTCAGATCTGAATAGCTGTACATTCATATTTATTAGGGATTTGCAAAACATTCTGCATATAAACAATTCTGTATATAGAACAGTTAGTTTGGGAAGGTGTCAGCCCGAGTCAAAACATTTTCTAGATATGGTCCTGCTGCTATCAGTTTAGGCTCAACATGTGGTGGAACTTTGTGGGGAAATAGCAGGAACAGAAGAAGCAACTGGTATATCTAGAGAGCCATTCTGAAGCTAACTAATTATAGAGATTGGCAAGTGAGTTACAAAGGAAAAAAAATGCAACTTGACAATTGGACTCATTGATGGACTGGTGCATCTGCTTGATCAGGAATAACTGGTGTGCAAGTATTTAGTTGCCTGCTGCCTCAGAGGCAGCCTCCAGATCTCAATACCATTTCTATTTTTTCATTTTGTAGTTTTAATTTTGATCCAACTTACTGTATTGAACAATAGCTTTAATCAATGTTTAAAAAAAAGAATGAAAGAGATTCAGTCAGTTTTTGAGTGTAAATACACCCTTTCCCCCAAATCAAGATTGGGGAAAATTGGGCTTATTGGGGGATTCCTTCAATGTGTTCTGTGACCATACTTTGGTACTGAGTGCATTGCAACTTGCAAGAAATGTGAGCATATGCATTCAAGAAGACCCTTTCTTTTTATACTTTAACAAGAGGTTTGCCCATAGGACTTCTCTTCCCTCCAATCTCCAGTTTAGGGATCACTCATTACACTATCTAAACCATGTTTCTTCCTTATGAAAACTTCACTAAATAAACCAAGGCTATGAGAACTAAGTGGGGATATGATCAATATTTAGTGATCAACATATGGTTGTAAGGAGGCTTGACTTTAGCACTATGCCTAGTCTTCCACGTAATGGCCTCATGGTGACTCAGGAGCATTTCCCCTTCATAAAATGAATGGGAGTTGGCATTTCAGGAAACCATCCAGCCATTTCTCTTTTTAGGAACACAGGAATAGAAATAATGATCAGAGAAGGAACAGCAACTGTTGGTTCTGGTGACCAAGATGCAACAGCAGAACTCTACCTATGACCAAAGAGGACATGCCACAGGCATGTATAATATGCAAACTTATCTGCAAAGGAAGTGGGCAGTTGCAGCAAGTTGACGTTTTGTCATGACACAGCTATTCAAAGGGGTGAAATCTGCATGATAATTACATACATAAATACATTACATATTTAAATGCTTCTACTCCCTACTGCCCCCTTTGGGGAAAAGGGACAATAGCTGATTAGAATCAGCCTATTTCTAGTAAGATGTTGACTATTGATGATGACTAGCCAGGAGGATAAAGTGGTCTAAAGGCATCAGGCATGACATATGCTGTCATATAGATCTCTCTGAAGGACCAGCAATTCAATCTGGTGCAGGATGCCTGTTTCTGATTGCTTTGATTACTAATATGCTACTTGCAGCGGGAAAATTATACCTTCCCTATAGTTGGGACTGTCACCAGCAGCACACCTCAACATTTATCTCTACTTCATCTTGGATATTTGGACCACCTGACATGAAATAGGCACTTCTTACATTACACTCACTGCCACACTGGTACGTGGGAATGAAAAGGTCTTTGCTGCTATAGTTCTGTCAGTTCTCATGTTAATTGTGTAAAATTATTTTTGCTTTGAGGTGGCCAGGTCATCCCAACTGTCACTAAGATGAATGCTGTTATAGATATATGCAATATGATTGCTTCCACTTGGGTATAAAGGGGAGCCTTGCTCACATTACAAATAAGGGAGAAATCCATCCCTGTAGTGGAGGGACTAGTTCTCCATCCTGCATTATCAGGATTCAATTTCTGTGGAAACTTGCATTGATGGTTTTCTTATTAAATGCATGCTGCTGAACACATGAAACTCACACATGGAAGTGTGACCTTAGAAGGATAGGTCACACTTGTGACCTTAGAAGAATCATTTCCACCCCTTTTGTAATAATTGAGCAAAATTACTGTGGCACTTCCCAATAATGGTTTGTTTCTCTCTAAAACAGCAGTGTGAGGGAGGGAGAGCACACTAATTTTATCATCCTGTTACCCTCCTCCAAGGTTTCAGCAGAACCACCATAGGAACCAGCCTTATTCTACTGCAGAGCTATCACACATTTTTAGGGAGGGAAGCATTTTGAAGTTTTAAAAAAAGCCTACAGTTTTATTCCTATAATTTACAAAACAAATAGCATATACAATCTCTTCTGCAGCCATTTAAAAATATTAACATACAAATATTGGTATTCTCACAGCATTAACCTATTGATTAAAATCTAATTTAAAAAAACCAAATGCTGGTATAACTTATTCGTCTTACCCATATGCCCCATTACTGATCAATTTAATAGTTTCAAACTCCTCTTCTGATGGAGTTTTCTTGGATTGCACAATTGCTCCCCGATTCTGAAAATAGCAAAAATAGCTTTCATTCTACTTTTAATCTATTAAATACATAACTGATATTAACCACTGACCCAATTCTTCTTTGGAAGTATAAATGAATAGAAATATTATGATTTCATTGTACTGCTAAAGCTACCTGTGATCGTTTTGCTACCCTGAAAATTCCAACCTAATGTGATTTTTTATGAGCTGTGGTGGTGCAGTGGTTAGAATGCAATATTGTAGGGCAATTTTGCTGACTGCCAGTAGTTTGATCCTCACCAGCTCAAGGTTGACTCAGTCTTCCATCCTTCTGAGGCCAGTTAAATGAGAACCCAGATTGTTGGGAGCAATATGCTGATTATGTAAACCACTTAGAGCAGAAGTGTCAAACTCACAGCCCTCAGGCCAGATGCCTCACGTGCTGGCCCCGCCCAGTTTAGCAAAGGGGGAAAAGTCCCAATATGATGTCATGACGATGCAAGTTTGACACCCCTGACTTAGAGAGTGCTATAAGGCACTATGAAGTAGTATGTAAGTCTAAGTGCTATTGCTATTTATCAAACACAAATATGGCTGCTCTAACGAATTTAATTTTCTATTCATTCTCTAAATATTTCCCATTATAATATTTAATTTATTCAACAGATAGCTATTGTGGATATAGAAAGTCTGCACACCCCTGTTAAAGTGCCAGGTTTTTGAGATGCCCCCCCCCCCCAAAAAAAAATATCAGACCAAGATAAATCACCAGAATTTTTCCATCCTTGTCCAATCTAATGGAAAAACAAACTGGAATCCTTAGGGAGGAAAAATAAAAATAAAAAACTAGAATAATGTGACTGTGTAAGTGTTCACACCCTCTTATAAGTATGGATGTGGCTGTGTATGTTATACTAGCTTGTATGTTATAACAGCTTGTATGTAATAGTAAAGATGGAAAAAATTCTGAAATGCTTTATCCTGATCTGATTTTTTTACACTCAAAAACCTGGCATTTTAACAGGGGTGTGTAGAGACTCCATACCCACTGAAATTATCATTAGAAAAAAAGTACATATGCACAATTTATACTTTGCTAATATCAGAGCAGATACATTTTTGTATTATGGAATGGAGCTGTTAAATCACTACCTTTCCTTCTGCAGAATCATCTGTCTCTGGAGTATCTGGACTATCACAACTATTCAGCTGGGCCATTTCTGGAAAGAAAGATGTAACAGTATACAATCATTGGTATTCAAAGAACAATACACCTACTCCCTTATCTCATTTGCAATCTTTCCTGCACAGCTTTTGTGTGTGTGTGTGTGTGTGTGTGTGTGTGTGTGTGCCTTTGAGTCAGCCTTGACACCTGGCAATTGCTGAACAATTCCCTACAGTTTTCTTGACAGCATTTTCAAAAGTAGTTTGCCACTACCTGCCTTCATCCTTGGCCTGAGAAACACTGACTAGTATAAAGAGTGGGAGAGTTTTTGCATGGGGTCTATATTGGATGCTGGTGGGTAGAAAACAGTGGCACACAAGATTTTTCACACTGAGAACTTTTCGGCCAAACCAAAATGTCACGGATGGTCACTGTAATTAACATATATCTCTTTACTTTGTAACTATGCAAATACATCTCCTTAGTATTGGTAAGGTTATTCTGAATAATATATAGGATAGATTCTATATTTTCTCATAAAACTTTTTTAAAATAAGCGAGATGGCTATAATGTTCATTTTTGAAAAATCAGAGTCCTATATAGCTTTTTGTATGTTACATGTTTTTGGCTTTCTCTCTTTTTTTTTTTATTTCAAAGTTATTTCAGTCTATGACTCATATGAAGCCTCAGCAAAATTCCAAGACAAAAATGAAAAATACCAAATACCATTTGTCATCTTCAGTACAAATTATTGTATTCTGATAATACATTTTGCTGTAAAAAGCACTTTCTCCTATCAGAAAAATTAGTCTGCAACATGTGAATTTCTATTTAATGCACAAGATATACAACAATGAAAGATATGATATGCATGGCCACTTCACACACAAAAGTAATGGGCCAATTCTAGTATTGAGCACTCAAGAATAGAATAGCACAGTGTTTCTCAACCTCGGCGGCTTTAAGGACGTCAACTCCCAGAATTCTGGGAGTTCAAAGCCATTCATCTTAAAGTCATTAAGAGAAAAGTTGGCATACAGTATTCCCCTAGGAAAGGAAGTTGAAGTCCAATGGAGCCATCCCCAGAGGAGGAAAGTGATAAGGATGGTAATTTTTTTCCCCATTTCACTTAGTTTGGGAGGTGATTCATTGCAAATGCAGGGGAAACAGAAGACTCATCCTTTCCACCCCATAGGACCACCTTTTTGTTGAGTTCTGCTTTGTGCAATTTCGGAGTGTGCAATATGTACTATTATATACTATATAATTAAAGTAATAATTAAAATGCATAGGCACACTATATAAATGTAATGGGACACCCTAATACTTACAGACATTCTTAACAGTTGATGTGCTCATTAGATTTTATGTGCTAGTTAATGTTTGTGAGAATGACTAAGATGCTTTGTGACATCCTACTCTTTTCTGCTTTATTATAGTTCTAAGAATACAATGGTCTCACCCTCCAAGGGATCCCTGGTAAGGCCCAGCTGGCATATAATATAACGAGGGATGTCACATTTAATTCCTCCCCCTTCTTTGGCATGGCCTTCAGCAGCCTCTAGCAGATGGTAGAACTCTTCGGGATCAAACTCCTAAAGCAAAAGGATACAGAAAGAGAATATTTAATCTGCTTTCAAAAACAAATGCTTATAACTTTAGGTATAATTTATTTTAAGGAAAATGAGGAAAAAATGCATAGTTTAACTTAAATTTCTGTGAGTTTGTAAGTCCAGATTGAAACCTAATTTAAAGTTTATGACACAATTTAGTATTGATCTCACAGCATAGTTGTGTTTTAGAAAAATATAAATCGGTAGATAAAAGATGATTCAGAATATTATTGAAACTTCTCATTAAGGCACCATAAGGGCAATGAAAGATTTTAGACAACATAATTATGGAAACCATTTTTCTTATTGCTTAGTGAAAATTATTTTTCTTATTTTATTTAGTCTTACAACTCTGCAGAGAGACGATTTTGCACTGCATAACTATGGAACAGATATGCAAAAGCATCATACCCTGCCTACTAAAATAGCTGGTTCATCAGAGAGGTCAAGAAGAGTCATTTGGCTGAGCTAGAAAGGCACACAACTGAAACCAATCTCAATGATTAATTTAAAAGTATTATGGGAATTGAAAAAATAGCCATATAAGGAGCAAGATAGCACATAACATGCAGTGTAATACTCCAATTTGTGTTGCAAAGTACTTCTTCTATACAATTTAGAGAAAGTAGAAGAAATATTAATCAAAAAATCCCTGATCTAAATTGGGCAACCATTCACTGCATTCTATGTAATAACAGTTGAAAAGATGGAAATGGCTGATAAGATTAGTAAAAAGGTCCCTATCACCTTCCCCCTGCTCAGCTTATTCCTTCCCCCCATTCTTTAGCTTTATAGTTGAAAATTTATATTTTATAGTGTTTTACTCTTATTATATTCATACTGTTGCATTACTTTATTCTTTTTAACATTGTAAGCTGACCAGAGTCACCTTGTGGTTGAGATGGGTGGCAAATAAATTCAACAAAGAAAATAAAAATAAAAATGTATTGTATTATTTATATAGAATACATAGAATGGATTAAATATCACTAGCACTAGAACATTTCTTGAAGTCACATGAATAATCTTAAATATTCTACAGTACTAAAAAAGTAGTGACTTGAAAATTACAATGTAACTGTATTAAGCTGCTCTGTTTGGAGGTATTCCAGGCTGCATTATATTATAATTTTGGCATTCAGCCACTTGGCACATAATGCGTGATCAGAGGGAAAGGATAATCCTTTTCTATTTCAAAAAAGCATATGTAATTGTAATTACATTTTGAATTTTTCATTGTACATTGTAGGAAGGATCTTTTTTATAAAAAAATAATTTGCAATAATCAATTAAGGGAATTAAAATGTTCATCTCTCCATCAACAGTACACAAAAACAAGAAGAATGAAACCAGATGCTCTTTATTATTATAGGAAATCAACAGTAATAACAGGAGCAAGCCGATGACTGATTAAATGAATAAATTTGGCACATGATATAATAAACTGAACTACAAAAAACATTAAATAAAACCCAAACAGTATTGACACAGCTAACTGTATATTTTGCGGTCCTGACACATCATTTGACAACTGTCACAACCAGCTTCACATTATTATTGTTAAATTTCAGCCTGTATCTGCTTCCATTTTTTTATTTTAAAACAATTTTCAGGCTAATTAATATCTTTTCACATCCCAGTTAATGATGTATACATATAAATAAAAGTAGTTGGTTCAGCACAATTTTTATGTACAACCTTATACAGACTTGGAAAGAAAGTAGTATAAGTAAACATTTCTTTTAATAAGCATAATTATAAGTAGAATATCATACTGACCTACTTTTAATTTAAATATGCTCTCAAAATTATACTTTCATATAAGAAGAATTTTTGAAGGAGTCCATGTAAAATGCATACACATTCAGTCACACTTTGTAGAATCCCTGAAGCTTTTATTGATGTGTAGTTTACCATATATCTTTTTTAAAAAGCTCCAGTAAAATCAAAAGTCAGTTCATTATCAGGTAAAGCAGATTAATTATGATAAATTATTATTTTATTATTAACCTACAGCAGAAAACAGTAGACATAATTTAAATGAAGTAATTAGGCTTTTGATTTTTTAAAAAAAATAATCTTCCAGATAGCTCAGCAATTGGTTTTTCAAAAATGATTTGAAATATACATTAGTGATCAACTGTTCAAAGAGGGAAAAAATCTACATCAGAAGGGTAACTCTTTGGCTACAGTCCCATTAGTTTCAAATAGATAAAAT
Organism: Grayia smithii; assembly: GCA_032468115.1. Classification (NCBI taxonomy): domain Eukaryota; kingdom Metazoa; phylum Chordata; class Lepidosauria; order Squamata; family Grayiidae; genus Grayia; species Grayia smithii. The sequence continues at coordinate 40,541 of JANHFM010003411.1, read as the reverse complement.
AACTTTCAGTTCAAATATTACAAAGTTATCTAGGGAATTTAAGGCCTAAAGGTTTTTGAAGAAATGGATATGTAATGCTATAGCTTCCTTATGCATAGAATATACTATATAAATATATATATTTATGAATATATAAAATTGAAATCATTTATAAATTGGATATACTAGACTAAGAATAATAAGACCCAGGTTCAAATTCTCATTCAGCCATGAAATTTAGAAGGTGATTTTGAGTTAGTCATGATTTTCACAACTGAACCTACTTTATGGAGTTACCAAAAGAACAAAGTACAAAATGTGAGAGAACTGTATGTGGCAACTTCAGCTTCCAGAAGAAGTCATGGATGGATGGATGCATGGATGCATGGATGCATGGATGCATGGATGGATGGATGGATGGATGGATGCATGGATGGATGGATGGATGATTTTGTGTCCAAAACTCAGGACCTATGACTCCCATGGAATTGAATTGGCTATGGAATTGGCTAACTTTATAAAACATTAAGTGACATAAAATTATAATGAAGCATTCTATGCAATAATACAAAATGTCATAAAAACACACCATTCTACAATCAATTGCCTACTTCTATTCTATACTATGTAAGTCACAATCAATATAGATTGACCCTAACCCTAACTCCAAAATTTGCATGACACTATTTTTCAAGCTGAACAGTTGCAATATCACAATATAAACTCTAAGAACAGTGTACAAATTTATTTACCAAGCAGTAAACAATACCAAACTGTGTTCCTTGATTTATAATTACTGCTATAATCTGTGTGAAATGACAATTAAGAAGTGGCAAGATCTATTTACTAGAAACCAAATGCAACAGAAACAGACCATTATTCATAAAGTCTTTTAGTAGAACAGTCTCTAGTTCTCTGATTTATGTAATTTGTTTGGAAATATACTTTGTTACATTCAATATTGGACATAGATTTTAAACTGTTGAGTGCATATGTCTGGTTCCTAGAAGATTTTACTATCTTACAAAGCTCCTAAAAACTCTTGTGTGCTTACCAGACATTCAAGCAATCTCGCGGGCCGTGCAATGATGATCATCAACTTTTTTACCAGTTGGGTAACAAATGCCACATCGGAACTTTCTGACCGTTCGTGAGCCTAGGGAAAAGAATACAATATGTACAAAGAATGGATCCTGCATATTTCCCCTCTGAAGTGAACATCAGTAGTATAAATATAGCTAAAGCACAACACAACTACAATTAGCATTATTCGTGTTCTGTATTGGGGGAATCTTAAAAATAACATCAACTCGCACAGGTATTGTAGAACCTTTTTTAGAACATTCACTGGAAATCTAAAGATTTCTTTTCCTGCAATTCATTATACATAAAACTCTTTTCAGTACCTTGTCATTACTGTAAAAAAGCTTCATGAAGAACATAGAAATGACTCCAATTTTTATTAAAAGCATTAAAGACAAGTTTGTCATGATAAATAATAAGAAATTGGATTCAAACACCAACATTTTTGGTAAGGTGTTTACTTGCTCAACTGTTTATCATTTCAAAGTAATGAAGAGCAGCAATAAAAATCATCAGTACTAAGAAAAATGGCAAAATAATAAAGAACCATTTTAAAAGAACATTAACCACATAATTTGATTATTTACTTTATCAGGTTTAGGTTTTATATCTAAAGACAATTTTCTTAAAATGTATGTTCAATAAACACTTTTGTACATGTCACAGGAATGCTTTATAGAGTTTCTAGCTGGTGTAATATACAGTTTTTTCAATCTAAGACAATAAATATACCATATTTTTCGGACTATAAGATGCACCGGTTAAAGACGCACCAAGATTTCAAAGAGGTAAGTAAGAAAAAAAAAGTTTGTGCCCTCCCTGGCCTCAGGAGCACTCTGCAGGCCTCCCAAACCCTCTGCGCACCATTTTCACAAAAATGGACAATCGGGGTGGGGCTTCGGGAGGCCAAAAATGGCTATATTCGGTGTATAAGACACACCAACATTTCCCCCCTCTTTTAGAGGGGGGAAAAGTGTGTTTTATAACTCCGAAAAATACGGTATATAGATTTTGCAATTCCCTTCACACAGAAAAAAATATAATATTCTACTGTCAAACTAGTAACTAAATCTGCATTATTATTAATCTTCTCACTGTTCTTATCACCCATCTCTTCCCACTTATGACTGTATGACTGTAACCTTGTTGCTGGTATCCTTAAGATTTATATTGACTGTTTCCTAATATG
>JANHFM010003411.1:25946-38190 GCA_032468115.1 Grayia smithii | reverse complement strand
TTCTTTCTTTCTTTCTTTCTTTCTTTCTTTCTTTCTTTCTTTCTTTCTTTCTTTCTTTCTTTCTTTCTTTCTTTTATCATATATTTTGCAGTATCATATTTATTGGCCAAGCTGTTGGCATTTTATAGCAAAAATAATTTGAGAAGGTTCCTTTCCTTCTCCTTAGGAGTTTCATGGATCCTGGTAGGGTCTCCCTACCTGCCACGGCTGTAGCCTTAGGGCCCCCAACCTCTCTTGGCCCTTTCTGCTGAATCTCCTGGATCTGGAAGAATAGGCAGCTTTCAAGGCATAGGCCAGAGTCCTAATAACACTGTGTAAATGGAGATGAAATGGAATCCATATACTCCTCCTTTCCTCTCCAGGCTCCAGCGGTGCTTTCTGGGTGCATCTTTTCCGATCTTTCACAGAAGAAATGTGCTCTGAATAAAAACAGTGAAAAGACTGATCTGCAGATTTCAGTTCCACAAATAGACTTGGTTCAGAATCTTCTGGCCTTGCTTTTTCCTGAAAAGCAAAGCTCCAAATACTATGGACATATTTGTAAAGATTCTCCCGTCCCACGACCAAATATTCGATGCTTTCCACGATCCAGACTTTCCCTTCAATCAGTCCTGGCACACTTTCAAATGTTAACTGCAAAGTATGGATTCTGTCCCAAACGTTTACAGTTTCTATGTAGTTCACAAAGACATTGACTTGTCTCCACTTAGAGATGGCATCCCTGAGGGGTTTTGTATGTCCAGTCGCTGAGAATTGTTGTGATATAACAACACAAATTCCATTCCAGATAAGCAGAGGAGTAAAAGTCCCCATGAATCTCTCTCCCTCCTCTGTGTCTGAAGCAAAGAGACCAATCAAGGTCCATCTGAAATGGAGGAGCACTTGGACAATTGCTGGATATGTGATCCCTTTTTTGGGGAGGATCCAGTGGAAAAAAGGGAATTGGTTTTTATCATTTAGAGCCTCTGAAACAATTGCATCACTGATCTGCAAAAGTAATCAAGAATGCTATGCTATAATCTCTCACTGTTCCTGTCACTCATCTCCTGTCACGTATGACTGTATGACTGTAACCTTGTTGCTGATATCCTAAGATTTTTACTGACTGCTTCCTAATATGATTCAACTGCTTGTTTGTTCCCTGTGACTATCATTAAGTGTTGTACCCTATAACTCATGCCAAATGTATCTTTTATTTTATGTACACGGAGAGAGTATGCACCAAGACAAATTCCTTGTGTGTCCAATTACACTTGGCCAATAAAGAATTCTATTCTACTCTATTCTATTGAATTATCTTTATTGAAACTTATAAAAAATGAACTGAAATTCAAATAACTTTAACTTTTCTTTCCATTTAGCAAACATATTAATATTTTGGAAGAAACATTATTTTAGACATGGAAAAATATTACCACTGAGAAAAAGCTGTTCTGAGCAAAAGTTAGATTATGTGCCATCAAGTCATTTTCATTTCCTAGTAACCACATATTCTTCATGATGATGTATCCCTAATCCCTCAATTTAAGTCTCTTAATGGTGTACTTGTTTCCACTGTAATTGAATCTGTCCATTTTGGTGGTAGTCATCCTCTTCTCTTTCCTACCACCTGTCCCACCATTAGAAACTTTTTTGGGTGTTCTTGTCTTCGCATAACATGTCTGAAGAATGATAATGTGAGCTTGATCAATAATCCTTTGGTTTGTTTTCTTGTTTGCTACTGTATTCTCAGGGATCTTCTCTGGCACCAAAGTTTAGAGGCATCAATATTCTTCCTATCCTCCTTTAAAATCCAACTTTCATTTCCCTAGAGTATCACAGGGAATACCTAGCACAATTCTGATCTTTGTAGGTATAAACATATCATGACATTTGAATATCTTTTCCAAGGCCTTCTTAGCTGCTCTATCAAGTGCTAGTCTGCGACATATTAGTTGACAGTTTGTTTCCTTACTGTTGATAGCTAATCTTAGAAAGCAGAAGCAATTCCACCATTTCAATATCTTCATTGTCAATTCTATGGCTGATTGTTTTAAGTAAATCTTTTTTCTCTCCAAAATCTGGTAACGAGGTAACTTTAAACATTAATATAAAACAGTAATATCAAAAGTTTTATTGCTTTTTTAAAAAAAAATATTTTTAATTATTATTCTCTTTTATATTGAGAATAAAATCAAGAAAACCCATGTCATTTATTCAAAACATTAATATCTACCTACATGAAAAATAATTGAATACTGCAGAAAAACAGTAATGAAGCACAACTTATAGCTGCCATTCACCCAAAATAATTCGGCTGCAGTTTCAGGACACTTAATAATATCACTATGATTTGTTTTAATTCCTCACAAATCAGTCTGAATTTCAAATATTTTGCTAAAAATATATCCTACTTTTCCTGCATCTTGAAGATATTGGTTATATGCCAAACAGGTGTCTGGCATTTGTTTCAACATGATGCGTGCTACCCAATTAGTACTTCTCAAGACTATATATTTGCCTGAAGGTTGTAAGTCACATTACAGATCCCACCCAACCTCACTTTGGAAGGAGGGGAGAAAAAGAATTATTGGCTCTAACTGCTGCCAATGTTCTGGAGGCAGAAATGGGTAAATTATAAAATTATTCCCTTATGTGAAAGACTCATCTGTCACTAATAATACTCACTGGGGCATGAAATTACAATCACTCTTCTCCCTAGAACAGTGATATTCCACTCACAACTTTCTCACTGAGCTAATACACTGATACAGTCTAATGCAGCTGAGTTCTAGAAATAAGAACCAATATTTCCAGGTTAAAACCCTTCTAAGAATCGTAATTCTAATCAGGATTTCTAGTTAAGTAGCAACTAGGCATATGAAGGCTAAGAGGGAAAAAAGCCAAAGAAACTGAAGACATTTCTTCCGCCCCAAGTTCTTTTCCTTTTTTTTTAAGGAACATTTTGGAAAGATGTTTTAAAAACCCTCCAGTCAAATATTTTCTTTAAAAATTAATGGAATAACTCAAGGAGCTCAGACATGCTGTCTACCAATATAAAGACTTTTTATTTAAAGCATTATGGTGCTACAATTCCTGTACAGAGAATAAATAGCGCAGTACAGCTCCCAGATGTAATAAGATGCAGTTTCCCCCCCCCCCCGAGTCCTCTAATTTCATGAGACAAATAATAAAGGGATTCATTTGCTACATATAAAATCATCTCAAAAACTTCATTTGCTACATTACATCATCTCAAAAACTTTTTAAAAGTTTATTTTCTTGAGAAATATGTATCCAACATTATCATTGTATGTAAACCAAGATATAGTCACTGGATGCAATGCATAACTTGCATTGAAACAGCAAAGCAAATTTAAATCAGTAAAAGATATAATAAAAATAAATACCAAACACATTTCAATGTTTCCAAAATGCTTGCTTTTTCTTGCCCTTCCTCCAAAAGATTTGGAAATGTTGTATCTGTATTATAACAGGAATGGTGGCAATCTTTGACTTAACAACCATTGGTTTACTTATCATTCAAAGATACAACAGTATTGAAAAAAAAAAGACTTATGACCAGCTTTCACACTTAAATTGTTGCAGCATCCCCACTATCAAAATTCAGCCACTTGACAACTGGCATGCGTTCATGACAATTGTACTGCCCCAGGGTCATGTGATCACTTTTTATAACCCTCCTAGCTAGCTTCCACCAAGCAAAGTCAATGGGGAAAGCCCGCTGACAACACATCTCATGTCACTCTTACAGATCTTCTATTCTCAGGAGCAGATTCCAGAGCAGAAAAGTCTCATTTCAGCAGAGAAATCAGAGTTAGAATCTGGATGTGCAGACCTTCCCTTTTTAGAGCAAGTTATTAGTCTACTGCTCCAGAAAGTCTCGGGAGAAGCAGATTCTCTGAACACTTTTTAATTAGGACTCAAGTCTGATTGAGATAGCATTGTTCACACTGCTTAATGACTTTTGGCAATTTCAGCATACAATGGTATAGCCATCTGGTCCACCTTGATCTCTCATCAGCTTTTGATACCCATCCTTTGGACCAACTTAGAGGACTGACAGACAGTTATGGTGATTCTCCTCCTTTCTCTGACGCAGTTCCAAACAGTATTCGTAGGGAAAGAAGAGATGGAGCCTGAGATCCCTGATTTGTGAGGTATTCTCTCACTTACTCCTATTCAACATTACATGAAGCCACTGGGTGAGGTCATTCATCAACATAGAAATTACTGTATTATTGTATGCTGATGACATCCAGTTGTGCAACTCAGCACTGGCCCAATGAGGTGATGCTGTTAAGGTTTTTTCCCTTTCCTCGCGCCTAAAGATTTAGAAGTTTAGTGCAGAAAAACAGATTTTGGCTCAACTTTGACAAGACCAAGGTTTTCCAACTTTAACTCTGCACAGGGAGTCACACTTCCTCAGTCAGAGTTGGTGTGCAACTCCTAGATTCACAACACCTGCTTAAAAGAGCAGGTAGCAGCCATAGCCTTTTGCACAGGTTCATCTTGTGTACCAATTCTACCCATTCCTGGACCATGGAGCCAATTAATATGATATATTTATGCACAATTTAATCCTTGAAATTTTATCTCTTGCCTTTCTGATCCAACAGACACTTGGCTTGTCTTTTGACAGTATTCTGTAAGGTGAGAACTATTGGTTCCAGCCATATTGAGTTTTAGCCCTTACTTCAACAAACTGTGTTTTGGAATCTTTAGAAAATGCATGAAAGCAAAGCACAATTAAAGGTAGCTGATTTGATATGGAATTAATTTCAGTGAGAAATTTCAACTTTGAATCTTCCACTGAAACCAAAAGAATATTAATTTTATTATCACAAAACCTTTGTAGATTACAGTCCATCAGAGACACAACCATGGACTGTGACCCATAAAAGCATTATACAATAATAAACATATGCATCTTTAAAACTGTTTTTCTACACTGCCTATCTTCCCATTAAACTATTAATTTCAATTCATATAGCTTGATTGTGCCCATTCTATCATATTTAAACCTATAATATGTAAAGATGAATCTAGGATTGTACAGGTTTGTACTTGATTTACAACCATAACTGAACCTGGAATTATGGTTGTAAACTGTGGTAGCTGTCAAGAGGGTCACCTTGTCCAAGAATACTAGACTTTAATTTCTATAATTCTAAATTAACAAGCTCCAAACCCTTTCTGAAAGGGTTAAATCATTTGTTGACATACTTACATCCTGAAGCAATTTTTCAAGATTTTCCTGCAATTCATAAAAGTACTGAGAAGTAATAAGTCCTTCACGTGATTTATCCAGGCAGTCTCTGGCCAACTCAATAATTTGATGATGAATAAAGCTTAGGACCCCATCTGCTAATTGCAACACATTTTCAGGTGCACTTGATGCAATCAATTCAGCCAGCCGTTCCTCCATTTGGGCTGTGGCCTAAAGATGGGTCAAATAATTAGTGACATTTTGTTGTACATTAATCAACATATAAGCTTAATTAAATATATAATACCTAATTAATGGGCTTTATTAGACTATTTAAGGATTTTGCCTATAGAAAATAAATGAACTTTACTGAACACTGTAAACATTCATATTAAATTTACTGATATTTTATTGAAGCACACTCTTGTACTGCAGTGAGCCTTAGACCCTTTACGTATGGCAGGAGAGAAAGCTGAACACCTTTCATATGCACTGTCTCCGACGTGTCCTTGGCATTACCTGGCATGATAAAGTTCCAAATAGCTCAGTCTTGGAACGTGCTGGAATTTCTAGCATGTATACACTATTGAAACAGCAACATCTACGCTGGCTTGGGCATGTCATGAGAATGGCTGATGGTCAGATTCCAAAAAATCTCCTGTATGTAGAATTAGTACAGGGAAAGCGCCTTAGAGGGAGACCACAGTTGTGATATAAGGGTATCTGCAAGAGGGATCTAAAGGCCTTGGGAATGGACATTAATGACTGGGAAAACTTGATCTCTGATCATTCAGCTTGGAGGCAAAAGACGCAGCATGGCCTTCTCCAATTCAAAGAAACACTTGTTGGGCAGGCTGAGGCAAAGAGGCAGTCCCGGAACCAGTGAAATCTGGGGGCTGGGCAGGGGACAGAATACATCTGCCCTCAGTGTGGAAGGTATTGCCACTCTCAAATTGGCCTTTTTAGTAACAGCAGATGACGAAGGCCTCTTTTAGGGCCTCTTTCCAGAGCACAATACCATAGTCTTTTCAGACTGAAGGTTTTCAATGAATTATATTCTATAATTATAACTTATGGATAAAAAACATCATTTCAGAAAAGTTTAAACACCATATGGTGTGAGAGAGCTATAATGGAAGTGCATGTAATTTTTATTTTTTACAGGCTGCATAGTGGATCTTTCATTTATTTTAACATCCTATCTTGCTAAGAATGGAAAAGTTTGACTTCAAATTTTAAACTTAAGAGTTTTAAAAAATATGAGATCAAGAATTATACACATATTTCATCTTTCAAACAAACTTTAGGAGAGACCTTTGAACCACCTAATACCACTTATGTACCAGATAAAATCCAATTTATATTTTGGCACACATTGTGATTCTTAATTGGCAACCTATTGCAAAACACATTTTAAACAGGGACCAGCTCCAATCCATCTTTTTTGATGAAGATATTTTCTTAGCTTAAATATTTATAACTATTTTGTAAACCTTCAATTTGCTTAAATAATTCCAATGTGGATTTTCATTTTATTATTATTGCCTTAACTTTGTATAAAAAATAGGTTCTTTATATCATATTTTTTTTTCCCATATATTATTATTATTCCTACTAAATGAATCTAAAAAAAAACCTCAGATGTTCAGAGTACCTTCTTACCTTTGGAAATCTTTCTTTGTATACATGGTTCATCATCACTATTTCACTATCAAAGGACACTGGAGAACGACCAGGGCTAAAAAAAAAAGTGTGAGGTGTAAAGCATTGTAACATAAGGCAGTATGACTATTTGAGCATACCATCCACTTTAATGTGATTATATATTTCATAAACCAATTAACAGCATAAACAGTATATGCATAAATTACTGTGTAATACTGTGGCTTTAATTCACAAGGCATGTTTGAAATATATAGGAGTCAAATTGCAGCATTCTTCTCAGACTCATAAAAACAGCCACATCTTTTTTTGGATCATACAGTTGTTGCGGTTGAAATTTCTTCATTGAAAGTTACAGTGTACTGGTATGATTACTCAATTTTTATTTTTTTTTACTTCCAAGCCAAGTGGTCAAGAAAATGTAATCAAAGTCACCTAGTCAGCTTGCATGCCTAAAGGATGACCAGAATCTGGGTCTTTCTGCTCCTATGACATTAGCTCTCACAAGTAGATAATAAGTTAATATAATTTTGACAAAAGCAGGTCATGTATAAAATCCATTGTTGCTGAATTTCATTCCTAGGCATTCTAGTCAATATGGACAAATCCGCAATAATTCAGCAATATTTAAACTTGTGGTTGTTCTCCCTTAGAACAAAATAAAAGTGATTTAGGATCTAATATAAAGATATTTCTATTAGACATCTTTTAATCTTTCCCAGGCCTGGGATAGTATGTTTGTACAGCCCCTACCGTATGTTTATTGCATTTTTATTGGTATGATTGTTTTTACTCCAGGCTACCATATTTGTTTCATTTTTTTAAACTGTATTTAATTGCTTATTTGATTTTGTAAGCCACTCAACCTACTGAAGTGGGTGGCCATAATAAATTTGGTAAAATAAATATTTCTAATCTTTAACCTTTCCCTACCCAATGTCAGGTCAGTTTAAAACAGTGTAGATTAAAGATGTTTGCATTGATTTCAACTTTATCAAATTTAAAGTACTAAAAATAATGAATGTAATGAATAATGGCTTTTGGGACATTCCAAAAGACTAAGATAGCTACTAGTCACACAGTAGATGCAAGACCTGTATTGGTCCATCTAACCCACTGAGTCTGACAGCTGTTCTTCAAAATTTTAAGCAAGAGTTTTTTCGGTTCAGTTGTGAATGCCAAGGATTGAATCTGAAATTATATACAAACCATACAGTCTATGATTTGAATTACGGTATTGCAGCAATTCATGGGTGAATCAAAAGTAATTTTTCTTGTGAGGATATCAGAGAAAATTAAGCAAAAGGATGAAGGATTTAAGGATTACCTCAGGCTACGAGATCGAGGCCGCATTGCTGGAGAATGCCTTCCTTCCTCATCAGTGATACTCTCTGTGCTGAAGTGCTTTGTCAGAAAGTGAAGTTCATCAGCTGTTGGTTGATAGGGCAGCTGGTGTAGCTTCTCCTGAGATGAGCAAGATGACTAAGAACAAAATGTATGCAAGAGAATACTTAAGGACAGGCAAATATTTTACAAAAATACATAATGATTCGTTTCAAGGAGAAAAAATACAAATGTTCATGTATTTTATATTTATCAAGGGGTTTTGTTAATATATTTTAAATGAATAATATAACAGAATGAGTGAGACTTCATTATGTAGGAAATACAGAATATATTTTCATTTGGAACCTGAATCAGTTATGACATTCTCATCAAAAGTGTTTTAAGAATACATTTCTGTCAGAATATGAAAAAAGAAATATTTATCTAAAACATCTCAAATTCCATTAGCTATCAGGAGGAGGATCCCATAACCTGGAATCATTCACTAATCAACACAGTAAGCATGAACTTACTGAAACAGTTGAACTTGGAGTGTTGGTTCCATATCCAGAAGAAGGAAGGGAGGCCAAGGACCAACGGCGCCCATCTGACCTAGAAAAAGATACACACTATATCTTGATAAACAGTTATTTTAAAATGTTATTAGAAATACATAATTTAAATAATAGATTTTGCCTTTTAAATGATTCATATGCCATCAGAGTGTAGTTAAAAATCCAATTTGTCACTTGCAAATTGTTGCTGACCCAAAGAATAAACACAGCAGAACAATATGACAGATATCTACACAAAATATACCACATAGTCAACAACTAGGTGCCTTCTAAACAAATATTTTCTAAGCTTTTTGCTAAGGTGTTAATCTTTTTTCTCTTAGGTATTTCCAAAAAAAAAGTCAGGAGCAAACTTCCCATTCAATCTACTATATACAGAACTTAATTTCAAATCCATTTTTCTTTTAAATTTAGAAAAAAACATAACGTTTAATTTATGCCTTCATGCTTCATGCACAAGATCACAAATATTTAAGATGTTACAGAATCCATGCTAGTTAAAAACCCCAAATAGGCAATTTTTTTTTAAAATGCCATTGCTATTGTTGTATCTTATCACTCACTGTGTGTTACATTTTATATGCAAACATCCAGATTCTTGAATAAAGCATCTATGACCTGATCAAGCAAGAATCTTCTTGTGCTCTTATGGTCTTCAAGGTGTTGCATTATAAATATTTTTTTGGTATTTTAAAAAATATTGAAAAGAAGAAACTACAGGGAAATCGAGACTATAAATAATCATGTTTATAATACACAAACATGGTGCAAAATAGTAACTATTCCTTGGCACGATCATATTTAAAAATCACAATTAAAAAAATCAGGGCCCTTTCAAAACAAATGTCGCCCAAAGAAATATATAAAGCAAATAAAGGAATATATTTTACCTATAGTTTTCATATGAAAAAATTACTTCTGTTTAATGAATCAACTTATCACCTAGCCAATATATATAATAAAAAGGAGTACTGTTTCTCTGAAGGAAGCAGTTCCAAGGCAGAAAATTTTCAAGCTGTATTCACTTAGCAACTGCAGAATTAGAATGCCTATTAAGAATAATTATTAGATTTATAACTTTTATTTTCAGTTGCAAAAATTCTTAGTCATTAACTTTTCCTTAACAATTATTTACTTATAGTAAACATTTCACTTGAGATAAAACAGAACAGCAGCCCGATGGTCCTATATGACACTGTTCATGATACTGACTTGGTTGCAGTTGATTTAAATTAAAATTAATATAACACAGCTCCCAGAGTAGTAAAGAAGTTTAGGTTATTTTCACTGTTCAGATGGAACAGGAATTTTTAAATCATTTATTTAATTGTGGCGGACTCTTTGTGGACAAGAAAAGACAAAGTAAAAATAACAAGACCTCAACTAAAATGCAGGGCAAGTTTTGTGAATGGATGAAGGTTTTCTGAGTTCACATACTGCTCAGACCAGTGGTTCTTAACATGTAACCCTGTGGTCCCCTGGGGGGCCATGGTGTCATCACATGGGGTCCGCAAAGACTTGAAGAAATGTTATGATTTAAATCATGAGTTAAATCTTGGTGGTCCCATGGCCATGATTCATGGCCACAAAAGGTATTTAAGGGGGATCCATGGTGAAGAGAAGGTTGAGAACCACTTAAACTATTAAATAGAAAATACTCTAGTTGCAGCACAAGAACTTTATTCTCCCCTTCCCCCTTTCCCTACATATCTTGGGAAATATTTATTTATGCGATGGTACCCACAGTTGAAAGGAAAATGAGCTATTTTACATTATTACACAGAGGACAAGATCAACTCAGTAATGCTACTAACGCTACTATCCCATACAGACTTATTCCTAAGTATTTTAATTCTGGGTTCACTTCTGAATTGAATAAAGTTTATTTCTCTTTTAAGTTGATATGTCTACAGATGCATAATAGAACATTTAGAGGAACAGCAATATTTTCTTTTCAACAGAAGTCATAAAACTTAAAAAAATCAGATGTCACTCGTTTTAATTGGTCAAGAGGAGTGTTGCCAACATGCCTAAATGGGTTATGAAAGCACGAGCTCGCCAGGACTGCAACATGCAAAAGCTTTCCATTCATACTGCATACAACTTACATCTGCTGTACCATTTACCTGTCTGCCCTGTGTCCATGGCTATATAAAAACAAATAGTACCAGCAATAAAAATGGGAACAAAATACAGAGCATTTGTAAACATTTATCAAATAGTTATTGTTATCCCTTTAAACATGGTAAGCAATTTTATAGATGAATTTATAAGATGAAATGTAAGAAAACAAAAAAGAAACATTATTTAATGACAGATTTATACATCAGATTTGTACACCATCAGATTTATACTGAAATAATTCTAGCACTCAGCTTTGAGAATTATTCATCTTTATCTTGCGTATATAAGTGGTAGCCCAGCTTTCACATTATTACCAAATTCAGGTCTGCTCACAAAATACTGAACTTGAGGTTTATTGTTAAATAATATTTTCTTAGCAAAACAAGTGGTAGTAGCCTGATATCCTAACAATATTGATGGCATTTTTAAAACTACTTGTGAGATAACTTATAAACAAAAGTATAAAATGGCTATAACATCCCATCATAATTTAATAGTGGCAACTATGAAAAAATCATTATATTTGAAGACCCCAATATTTCATCCCCAAAACCTGTAACCTGTCCATAGACACCACCTTTTGTTTGCCTCTGGCTCCTTGCTCTATCTGATTTTTTAATCAAATATTATTTTAATCCAAACAAAAATGGAAAACTGGTTTAGGGCAACTGAAAGTATCATGTTTACTTCAAAGGATATATCTATGCTGAAAATGGTCCCCAAAACGTCTTTGGGGGGAGGAGATGAGAAATAGTGCAGAATAGTGTTTCCACTGAAAGTACAACCAAGGTCTGGAGAGGGTGCAAAGGAAGTGCAGCAAGGTTTGGGGCGTGTGCAACGGAGGCATGGTGAAGATCTGGGAGGGTGTGGAGGGGTATGCGAGTGGCTAGCAAGGGAGAAGGGTGAGATTTATCTGAGTGACATACGACTCCCTCCTGGCTTCCAATTGACATTCTGGGGAAGGGGGCAGGGAAATTTGCAAATGGTGATCACATGATTGTGGGGCACTGCAATTGGTCATAAGTGCGAGGCGGTTGACATGCACCCAGATTCCAAATCGTAGCCACCATCCATTCAGTGCCATCATAATTTCAAATGGCCCATTGAACTGTTATGTGTTTTAACTTTGCATTTTTGACTGGATTTGTTTTGAATTTATTTTTTTATAAATTAAAAATTTATAAATTAAAAAATTTTAAGATTAGAGATGGGCAGCCATCCAATTTGAATGAATAAATAAATATTGCAATGTATTTGTTTCTCAATGTATTACAAAATAACAAAAGTCCACTTGCTACTGCATACAAGCAGAGTTTATCAGGCGGGGGGGGGGGGGGGTGTTTTACTG
>JANHFM010003410.1:121140-137581 GCA_032468115.1 Grayia smithii | reverse complement strand
TGTGATCACCCTTTGTAAACTTCTGATGAGCAAAATCAATGGGGAAGCCAGATTCACTTAACAACCTTGTTACTAACTTATCAACTGTAGTGATTCACAACTGTGGCAAGTAAGGTTGCAAAATGGGGCAAAACTCATTTAACCAATGTCTCACTTAGCAATATAAATTTTGGGCTTGATGTGGTTGTACGTTGAGGACTACCTATATCGATCATACTGCTTTTATTTTAAGGGCCACTGATATCTCTGCTTTTTTTTTCAACCAAGGATGAATATGAATTAGTTGTAGCTAATCATTTTAACTAACTGGGAGATGGGCGGCATATAAATATGATAAAAATAAATAAAAATAAAATAATTAAATGATTAATTAATTAAATGATTAATTTATTTACTGTGGGTGGCATGCAACCCTAGACAGCTCAAACTAAAATCCAAACTGATGTTTAAGGCCTTGTCTTTCTACAATTCTATATAACATACCTTCTGCTCTCAATCAGTATTGTAAAAGCCTACAAAGCTGATTCAAATATATCTGAATTTTTTTTTAATATGGCGAAGAAGAAATAAAAGTGGGACTATGTAACTCCAAGTTTTTCTGCCTGCCTGATAACCCCCAACCCCCCAAAAAATAATGCTGTATTTGAATAGAGTTGAGTAAAGACTAATATATTCCAGGGAAAGAAAAAAAGAACATAAATGTCAAATCCTCATATCAAAGACTATTTTTTGTTCTCAGGTCATATTTTTTCTGACTAGATTCACTTCTTTCTTCCTTCTGCCATTGCTATCTTTTCATTTGCATCCTACATCCAGGCTCATATCAATGGTCAGAGAAAACTGCAAAGTAATGAGGGTGCTCTTTCTTTTTGTCATTTAGAAAGGCAGCTCAAGGGATTTCAATGGTAGTGATCAAAAGAACAAAAGCAACAGAAATTTGCAACAGTAGGTTCCTTTCATTGACAGCAATTAAATACACATTTAGCACTCCCAGGACTGGGAAAATTGGGCTGGCAGCTCTGCCACTAAGCAAAGTGGTTGCTAAGTGGGAAATCACCTGACCATGACTGGGCTGGGAAAAGGGGCTGCCTATAGAAATGGTTTGCTTTTCTTCATAGAACCCCTTGCAGAGCAGAGATTGGAGAGGAAGAGATTTCAAGAGAGTAAAGCTATTTGTTCTTCTACAGATCCTGAGCAATGCCAATAGCAGGAAAGGGTTAGGCAAATGATAATCTGCCTACACAAAGCTCTTGCACCCCCCCCCCCCCAACCTTGCAAAGTGGAGAGACTGGTCAAAAAGAGATTTTAAGAGAGTACTTATAAACTGTTATGTATAGTGTGCCCAGGGCTGATAGCCCAATGACATTGCTTTCAATGTGTAGAACAGCAAACAGCTTATTTTCTTGCTACCCTTTTCCTTCCAATCTCTCTACAAGGGGGGAGGAGCACAGGGAAGGAATAGAACAATGCATATTGAATATAATGGCAATCACATGAATGAGGAATACTACAAAGGGTGTAATTGAGCAAAGTTTTTTTTCAGCATAATCATAACTTAGAACAGTCACTGAACAAATGGTTGATAAACAAAGACTACCTGTACAGCAAAGTTATGGAAGACAGCAAGAACATGGTTGCAGAATTCTGTCAAATACTTTATTTTCTATTCAAATTATTTACCTTGGCAAATTCTATTGTTTTTCTTTAATTTCCATTGCTCTATTGTTTTCAATGGGTGTGCAAGTACTATTTCTTCAGATATGATGTCTTGTGACTCTCCAGATACCAAGATGTCATCAAGACAAAGGCCAGTTTTCTTGCAGATAAGGTCTTCCATATCTTTTGTGGACTGCACCATTTTCAGAAGTAATTTCAAAGCCTGCTGACAAGATTCTTGTAGTTTATCCCTACAACAAAACATTATAGATTGAATTGTTCTGTTTGCCATTTCCACTGATTACCTCTTCTTGCCACAATGATTTCTTCCTTATTAGGAAACAGGAAGCAAATTAAAACAAAAGCAAAAATAAATGTCACATGTTATGCATTTATTAGAAGCCATATAGGAAAAGCTAAAATAGGTGTAATTCTTATACCATTTCTCCCACAAATTATCTCTAGTCAAGGGCTGTTCTAAAGTAAAGTTGAAAATTATAACTTTATTTGTAATTTTGTATTTTATTTATGTATCTAAAATTACAACTTTGGATACAAAAAAGCAAGCAAGGCAAGTCATATTTCAGCTAAAATTATTCTTCCTACCAACACAAACCAAAAGTTAAATTTAAGATATGCATAATATCCAGCTGACTCATTCTACATTGAACTGACACAGAAACACACAGAATTTTAAGTTTTACAAATGACACTAAGATCTAAGGGTGAATAAGGATATTTGTCACTTTCTTAGGAAACTGGATTAGTAGATCAAACAATCCAAGGTGGTATGCAGCATCCTACTGAATAGCACCAAGGAACAGAATGCAAGGAACAGTTAATAAATAAGGGCAAAAAAGCAAAGTTGCTTCAGCTTTCCTATTAATAACTTCCATTAAGCATACTGTATATTTTAATTGTATTACTACTTAATCCTTTATCATAAAATTTCCTTTTCTCCACTTGGTAAAAATGTGCACCTTTCCTTATAATGCCAAGGATTTCCAAACTAGGCTTATGCACCATACCAGTTGATTTATAACAGCTTACTATCCCATAGAGATTAGTTATTGCTCTTTAGAATTTAGGCTATCAGTTGGAAAAGCACTAAGCAAGATTTTAAAATTGGACCAAGGGAAAAAACTCTCATGTAGGAGTAACACTATGGTCCCTAGGTTGATTGTCTCCAAAAACCATGAAGGTCTCAAACAACAGGAAATTAGAATTAGAATAGAATTATATTAGCTTCATCCTTTAAAGACTTTTGGAAGCAGACTGAGGATAGATATACAGGAATACTTTTCACCATGGATCTTTTCCAGAGTATTTGTACTTAAAGCAGCTGGATATATGATATCAGTAAGGACCTGCAACCTACAGTTAGCAGTGACAAAGAGCTGATAAAGAGTAAATTCTAATTTCACTATCACCTCTTAAATGTTTGGGTTTTCATAGTTATGGATTATTAATTCTACTACTATATCACAGTTGTATTTTTATCCTTGCTCCTTGACAGGCATGAGATGAATTTCCATCCAATTCTATTATATTTGTCAGACTATTCACTTAACTTATCCCTTAACTTATTTTTATTTTTTAACATTAAAATTTTTAATGCTATCCATTCATCATACCATCAAAACAGTTTACTATGTTGAAGATCTGAGAGATCAGAAAAATGATATGATGATTTTACTTGAGCTAAATCAGATTCTGCATGTTTCACTACTGTAGCCTCTGTTTCCTACCAATGTATTTGTCAGCTTTGGAAGCCGTATTAGCACCAGAAGCTTCCACGCTGCCAACTTCTTGCACTTGGGAAATAGGAGGGGGGATTCAGGAGAATGATTGTAGTTAGACATAATAGCATTTTTCCCTTCAGTCAAGGTCATGGTATTTATGCATGGAGAAGTGGTTGCGGTGATGGGTCAAGTTGGGACAGATGATGATTGGGCCATGTGACAGACTGATGGGTGCAGGGGCTGGATTTGGGGCTGGATTTACTGAGGGAAAACCTGGAACTCTCAGATTCCGGTATACCAGAATACCTGCCAGTATACCTACTCTAATAAATGGAACTTTGAGAAATGCTTGCCTTGGAGTTTTTACTTGGAGTTGGGGTTTACTGGAACACTGACAGTATTTATATTAGAAGAAATACTAATGCACTGTAATCTCTAAGTGCCCCTTTCCCAACCCATCTTTAAAAATGCCATATAGGTCAACTATATCATATAGTTAAAGATTTAAAGAAGTTTTTTTTTTATTTCTAAGTTTCATATAATTTTGGAATAGAATATTAATTCAGGCAATCTCTCCTAATAGGTTCTGCGTTATATCATAGTGTTTATGAAAAACTTATGTTACATATTATATATTAATATATATTGTAATTTCCCTCAAATTATCTCCAAATTCTGAAACAATTTTGAAATTATTATTACATTGTGTTGCATCACTAATGTTTAATATTAAATGTTTAAAAGTTGGTCTTACTGTTGACAAATATGTTAGCTTTAATATTCTCTATTATACATACCTGCCCATCACACTATTCCCCTTCAGGGAAAGCAGTATTAGGCAGAGTGCCGAAAAAAGGTAAGAATTAATAAGCACAAGAAATTAAATGGATATAACAACAAAAATACTTTTTACTAGATCTAGTTGACACCAACACCATTCATAACTTGCTCTATATCTTTCTGTTCTTGAACAATCCTCTCTTCCAGCACATCTATAAATCCGTTCCTTTTTTTTTTTTAATTTCCTGTCCTTGAATGTCATTAATGCTATCCAGCTACAAGTTTCTTCATTTTCTTGAAGCTCCCTCATTCTTTCTTTATATATGCTATTCATTGTTCTGGAATTTGTTCTTCATTCATTTTTTCTATATGATCAAATTACTTTGATTTAGTACTACTATACTGATCATTAATTCATTCTAGACCTTCTCTACTTTTGCCAGACACATTTTAAGTAACTCACTTCAATTTACTTTTGTTTCTCCTTACATATTCCATCCCACATCAATGTTAACATTCATTTCTTGCACAAATCACATATACCCCAATACAATTCTATCAATAGTTGTATGCAATATAAATTTTCCCAGGTTTAGTACACATTTTACCAAAATATAGTTTACTTGTTCTATTTTTTCCTTTTATTTATTACGTGAAATTATTCATTTCATTTTTTGTCAGTATAAATAACTTGATACCGTATTTCCCCGAAAAAAAGACCGTCTTATATTTTTTTGAACCGCGAAATAAGCACTTGGCCTTATTTTCAGGGAGGCCTTAATATTTGGGGGTATGTGGAGGAAACCAGAGGAAATGGTGGGGACTGGCTGCACATGCGTTTAAATATTTGGAGGGGGGGGCTTATTTTAGTGCATGCGCTCAAAAGCCCAATTGGGCTTATTATCAGGGGATGTCTTATTTTAGGGGAAACGGTATTTGATATATTAATTCTCAGACACATACAATCTAACAAGCTAATATTAACTGCAAATCATTTAAGTTCTTGGCAAACAAGACTACCTCATCTACATACAAAATATATATACATGTTCATAGTTTGTTTACTTTATATAAAATACAAAATGTACTCCAGAATGTTTCAAGTGTTCAAACCTTTCATTCCTGTAACTGTCAATATCAGATTTCAACATGGCTATAAGAATATTTTCTTCCTGATTCTCTCTCTCTTGTGGATATAATTTTTTAAACTCAGTACTAGCCTTTTCCATTTCTTTCTTTAAAAAATTGACTTCTTTCTCCAACTGTGGAAAAAAATGAACAGTAAGGATAAATATCAGTTTTTGCTAAGATAAGCATGCAGCTGTCCTGTATTTTCACTGCACTTTGATAAACTATGCCACATGAAATTGAATAAATGTTATGGAAATTTGGGAGATACCAAAAATATTGGAATATACCGTATTTTTCGGAGTATTGTGACACACTTTTTCCCCACCTAAAAGAGGCTGAAAAGGAATATTGGACTCACCTGAATGTTCATTTTCGGCGCGCTGCCAGAGTTCAAACTGCGGATAATAACTCCCTCTGGTTGGCTAGAAGATTGAGTTAATTTTTGTATAAATGCTCCTCCTCCTTCCTGTTGAGCTCCACTTTATTAACAAAGGTCCTGGAACACGAGAACCCGATAACTGGAACAAACACAACAATTGACCGGACCCCTTAAATAAGAAAAACATCAGAACAAAAGGGGGGGATTGAACTCTGGCAGCGCGCCAAAAATGAACGTTCAGGTGAGTCCAATGTTCCCTTTTCCGGTGCGCTGCTGCAAGAGTTCAAACTGCGGGATATACCCAAGCTAAATATCCCTAGGGCGGGAAGCTGTGTCGGTCAAAACAGTCTCAACAGGAAGGGCATGTTGCAGGATGCGTCTGCCAAAAACGGCCTCTGCCGGTGCAAACTTGTCAATCTTATAGTTTTGGATGAACGGTGACGGCGATGCCCAAACTGCTGCTTGACATATCTCCAGGGCAGAAGCGTTGGAAGCCCAGGCCACAGAGGTGGCCGCACTGCGAGTTGAATGAGCGGTGATGCGGCCAGGCCATGTCCGTTGCTGCAGAACATATGCCAGTGCAATGCAGGCCTTAACCAGCGGACTATAGTGGAAGGTGATACCTGGGCTCCCAGGGATCTGGGTTGGAAGGAGACAAAAGGAGCATCGGTTCGACGAAATGAGGCTGTACGTCAGGTGTAGTGTCGAAGAACACAGTGAACATCCAAGGTGTGTCGCTTCTTCTCCAACTCGGGGACCGGATGGGGAGAAAAATCCAGGAGAACCGGCTCTTGGGAGCGATGAAAACAGGAGTTGATTTTTGGTAAGACAGTAGGGTCGAGTCGTAACACGACACGATCGCTGTGAAAATGCAAAGATCTTTTTTGATTGACAAGGAGCTCAATTCCGATATACGCCTGGTCGAGATAATGGCGACCAAGAAGGCCGTTTTGAATGTGAGAAGTCTGAGACTGTTTGATGGGTTCAAATGGTGGAAGGTAAGAGAACGGAGAACGAGGCTCAGGTCCCAGGAAGGGAAGCGGTGAACCGCCGTATGTCTGATGTTGGATGCGCCTCTGAAGAAGCAGCGAACCCTGGAATGGTATGAAAGTGAGGAATATCCTTGAACAGTCAGGACCGTAGAGAGGGCCGCAAGCTGCCTGCAAAGAGTGTTGACAACTAAATTCTTCTGTAAGCCAGATTGAAGGAAGGTCACCACCTGTTGGATGGTGGCAGATGCGGGTGACACGTGGCGTGACGAGCACCAGGTAGAGAAGGCTGCCCAGGTGGCGTCGTAAATATGTGTAGTGGAAGGGCATCGTGAGGTTATCATGGTGTTGATGGCGTCAGGGGGAAACCCTTCTTTCGTCAAGACCACCCACTCAAGTGCCAAACGGCTAGGTTGAGCGATTGGGGCTCTGGGTGCAGGATGGCTCCCTGGCGCAGGGAGATCGTGGCTGGTGGGATCCACCAAGGAAGGGAGACTGACAGAGACATCAGATCCCCGAAATACACTCAGCGTGGCCGATAAGGGGCCACTAGTAGAACCTCTGCTTGTTCTGCTAGAATCTTTTGCATGACCCTGGGACTCAGAGGAAGGGACGGGAAGTCATAAAGGAGGCCCTGGGCCAGTGGAGTTAGAGAGCGTTGACTCCCTCCGCTCCTGGAGCTGGGTACCTGGTGAGGAATCAGGGCTGCAGGGCATCGGATGGACTGGCAAACAGATCTACTAGCGGCAGGCCAAAGATGTTCACCAGTCGATGGAAGATCTATGGGTGGGGCTGCATTCCGCATGGTCTATCGTGGCCTTGCTGAGCCAGTCCGCCTTTCTGTTTGACATGCCTGAGATGTGTTCTGCCCGAATGGATAGAAGGAGTCTCTCGGCCCACAGACAGAGGTCTCGTGCTTCCCGCATGAGAAGCCTGGACTTTGTGCCCCCTTGGCGGTTGATGTGGACCTTGGTGGTCACGTTGTCCGTTGGAAGCAGTACGTGAATGCCCTCCAGATGAGTCTGGAAGTGCCTGAGCACGAGATGCGCTGCTCTCAACTCGAGCCAGTTGATGTCATTGTTGAGATCTGATGGTGACCATCGGCCCTGTGGCATCTTTGCTGAGAGATGAGCACCTCAGCCGTGAAAACTGGCATCCGTGGTGAGGATGGTCCTCTCCAGTTCCTTGAACAGGCAACCCTGGAGGATCACCTTGGACAGTCACAGTCCAGTGAGCACCTGTTGGAGTTGCTGGTGCCTGCCCTTTGGCTTGGAGGGAGCATCCCCTGGAGGGCTCGAGAGTGCAGAGAGGCCCAGAGAAGTATTCCGAGGTACGAGATTATCTGGCCCAGGAGCTTGGAGAGGATAAGTGTGGGCACCTTGGGCAAAGACTTGACTCGTCTGACTGTGGAACGGATGTTGATAATAAGGTCTCGAGAAGAAAAACTGCAACTGCGAATATCGATACGAGCTCCAAGATGCTCCAGGGAAGTAGATGGAATAAGGTGACTCGTTTGCATGTTTACTGTGAAACCGAAGCGTTGCAGGGTTTGGATGGTGATGTCGATGTCTACTCTGGCTTGAGTCAGGCTGGACGATTGGACCAAAATATCGTCCAGGTAGAACTGGATTCGAACCAGAATGGACCTCAGATGAGACGCCACCACATCCAGGAGATTGGTAAACGTGCGAGGGGTGGAAGAGAGACCGAAGGGGAGGGCTCGGTATTGGTAGTGATGATTGTTGTAGCAGAATCAGAGATATTTCCTGTGAGCTGGTCGAACTGGAATGTGAAGATAGGCCTTGCGGAGATCTATGGAAGCCAGGAGGTCCCCGTCGGACACTGGTTAGTATGCTCCGGAGAGATTGTATCTTGAACCTCTGGTATTTTACATAGGAGTTGAGCCTCTTGAGGTCCAGGATGGCCCTGGTTCCTCCCGATTTCTTGGGGACCAGGAACAGAATGGAATAGAAGCCGGTTCCGCGATGAGACGGCGGAACGGGTTCTACGGCTTCAATGGAAAGAAGATGATTTATTTCCTGCTCCATAAGAGCTAGCTTCTCAGTTTTCGGATCTTGGAGCACTGAACGAACCTTCTGGGTGGTTTGGCGTCGAATTCTATGGTGAGGCCTATCGAGACTATCTGGATGGCCAAGGTGTCAGCGGAGACAGTTCGCCAGTGGGATGCAAATCTGGCGAGCTTTTCCTCCGATCGGCTCTGAATCGTGGCAGTCACTTGGACCTGCAGTAGGGGCAGGACCCAGAGCCACGAAAGGAACGTCTGGGATGATTGAACCTGCCCGTCATGAAACCCTTGTCTGTCTAAAGATCTCTCGGAGAGCTCTAATCCTCTGTGTGGTGGTTGAGATGAGGGACCATAGTTGCGGGATCGAAAAGACTGCCTGCGGTAGAAAGAGGAAAACCGCCTGTCCGACCGTCGTGGTTGTAAAGGGAGAACCTTGCATGTATCTCAACCTTCAACTAGTAGTGTTTTCAACGCTTCTCCAAAGAGAGAGCCACCTGAGAAAAGGACCGCTGCCAACTGACCTTTTGACTTCATATCTGACTGCCAGTGTAGTAACCAGACAAGGCGGCGAGTCGTGACATTGGAGGCGTGCTCTGGAAGCGAACTTGGCTTGAGTGTGGCATCTGCTGAATATTCTGTTGCTGAGATGATTGTGGTGAGGTCCTGCTGGAGCCTCGTATCATCCGGGGAAATGCGTGCCCGCAATTGTTTGAGCCAGATGAGTGACATCCTATTAAAAAAAGGACGCCGCAGAGGTTGACTTAATGGCCCAGACAGCGGCATTATGCGTCTACCTGCAGGAAAGCTCTGACTTGTCTTCTGCCTTCAGGCCATCTGCCGCATCAGATTGAATGAGTGAAGCAAGGTTGGCCAAAGGAGTGTCCACTGCTAGAAGGGCCAGGACGTCCTCCAGACCGCTTTCCACAGTATACAATTTTTTGTCCATGCCGCTGGGCGCAGCCACTAAACCTGGATGCGACCACTGACAGCGAATAGTGTCTATGAACATGTTGGGTACAGGAACAGCTTCTTGTTCCATGACCAGCTCTGTGAATAGTGCTCGGTAAGGGTCCCATGGTCAGCAGATCCCTCAGGTGGACCCATAAGGGCGCCCATGTTAGCTGTCTGTTTGGCCTTGAGCAGTAAGGTCTTGAAAGATTCATACTTGAAGAGGCCCTTGTAAGATGGTTTGTCATGAGCAAGACCTTCATCCTCTGAAGTCGAAGTCATCGGAATCACCCACCTCACAAAGAGGGGATTTACTCCGGAGAGAGAGAGATCCAGACAGGGAGTCATCAGAAAGATCAGCCTCTCTGGATTCCCTAGGTCGAGATGGGCGAGAGCCAGTGCAAGCGCCGGAAGGAAGCAACCCAATGCCACGCTTGTCGAGGGCAGCCTCAATGCCTTGGGAAATGCTCTGAGAAATCATGGCACAGATCCCCTAAGACAGATGAAGTTGCTCCTCCTCTGACTGGCAGAGTCCCACTGCTGTGGCCGTGAAAATAGCAGATGGTCTGGGTCTCCTGCTGGGAATGACTGTTGTGGGAACTGGGTCAGGCTGTGGGGAGGAACGTTCAGGAGTAGTTACCTGAATTTCCTCTGGTTGAAAGGATACATTAGGTGACCAGCTTCCAGTATTGGAATGGTGAATTTGAGCTACAGTCCCAACCTGAGCGGGTGTGGTAGTCATCAAAGTGGGAGAAGGGGCCGCTGTTGTCTCCTGGGCCTTGGCAAACTCCTTTTCAAGAGCCCGTTGCCTCCTTTGTGCATCCTTGTCCACACGACTGGATGCTTGACCTGGTTGGGTATCGTTGGATCTGGTCTTGGGACCCGATGTTTGGGCCTGTTTGGGAGCAGGTTCATGGGCTTTTGCTGACTCAGAGGCACGGTGCAGATACTGAGGCATGAGATGAGCAGGACTGAGATTTGCCATGCTGTGAGGTTCAGGAAGACCAATAAGTTGCCAGTCTGTAAGGGCACGTACAACATGATGAGGCACAATTCAATAGTCACTTTCCAGCGCATGTAAGTGTGGGCTTGTAAGGTGGAACCAGTCACCAACTCTGTGGTGCCTGTCCAGCCATTCCCATAAGAAGCATAGGCCCGGCTCCACGGAACCCTAGCGTGTGGGGAAATAATGCCACAGACTTCCAGAACCCTAGGCCCGACACTACGGAACCTTGTAAGGGTGGTAGTGGAGAGAGATGGTCGCAAGAGCGCAGGCCCAATGCCATGGAACCCTGGCGCCTGGTGGTGCAATGTGCCAACAAATATGCGCAGGCCTGACTCTACGGAACCCTGGCGCTAATATTTTACATTGGAGGCATATTAGAGAAGGGCCCTATCATGCAACTCAGAGTAAATTAAGGAAGAAACTATTCACTGTGAAGGAAGCCTCAGAATTGCAGTCGAGGATCTTCTGGATGATCTCTGGAGTCCTCCAAGCGCACGAGGTAGTTGAACCAAGGGTTAGAGCCACGAGATCCCCTTAAGAATGCCCACTGCTGCACCTGATCCAGAGCGGAGCAGGAGGAGGTCCGAGGAACTAGCCAACTGAATTGTGGCCTTCAGGGACTCTTCGCCACTGAGGAAGGGCAATTCCTCGCTTCTGCAGCCAAAAAAATTCAAAAATAAAATAAAGTAAAAAAATTCCCAAAAAAGATGGCTGCTGCTGCTTTTGGCGCATAGCACGGCCGCAAGGAGGATCACGGAGAGCAAGCAACAAGCCCACCGACCCCCAATCAGCTGGGAGTCAGACTCTGGGCTGGAAGGAGCTGCAGAGGCAAGAGGAGAAGTTTTCCGGTGAAACGGAGGCAGGAGGTGCTTTCTAACTGCAAAGGCAGAAGAAAGGAAAAAAAGGTGGGGGCTAGAGGCCGTTTAAAACTCCTCCACCGGCAGCAGCCAGGAGGGAGAGAAGCAGCCAGATGGCTTGAAAGTGAAACCAACTAACCCCCAAGGCAAGAAAAGAGTAATAAAAGCTAAGTAAAAAAAATATAAACTATAAAATACAAGGAAAAATATTAAGAACTTATCTGCAAGAGTTCAAACTAGGAGCAATAGGTGTTCTCCAGCCAGATTGAGTTAATATAGTGGAGCTCAACAGGAAGGAGGAGCATTTATACAAAAAATAACTCCATCTTCTAGCCAACCAGAGGGAGTTATTACCCGCAGTGTGAACTCTTGCAGCAGCACGCCGGAAAAATTTGGGTGCGTCTTATATTCTGAATGTAGCTTTTTCGAAGCTTTTTTTCAGCCCTAACAAGGTGCTAGCGAGTGAAGCAATTTTCCAGGCTTTGCCTGCTCCCTCCGACTCTCAGCTGTGCTTTAGAAGTTTTTTGGCAGTTCTAACAAGGCGCTAGTGAGTGAAGCTGTGCTTTGCCTGCTCCCTCCGACTCTCAATTGTGCTTTAGAAGCTTTCAGCGAAGCGATCTTCCATGCTTTGCCTGCTCCCTCCGACTCTCAGCTGTGCTTTTTTTCAGTCCTAATGAGGCGCTAGCAAGTGAAGGGATCTCCATGCTTTGCCTGCTTTTCTCATTGCTTCTCTCTCCAAAGATCAGTTGTGCTTTAGAAGCTGTTTTTTATCCCCAAGCAGGGGATTAAAACTGGCAAACTAATGTGCTGAAGCTGACCAGTCTAAGGACACTAGCCAGATGAATACTTGGTAGGCCGGTTTTTTTCCCCCTTATTTTCATCCCCAAAAACTAAGCTGTGTCTTATACTCCAGTGCGTCTTATACTCTGAAAAATATAGCATTTACTTATTTTTCAGGACTGGATTTTTAGGATCAACCTTAGGTTATTTGATGATCTTGCATTCCTTGAAGCCTGTTGAATATACACTACCTTCAGCATTAGCAATGGTACCAAAAAAAAAAAAAAAGGAAAAATGTTAATACATAAGGAAAAGAACAATCCCTGAAGAATGGTGTGAGAGAAGGAAACAAACAAAAAGAAGTCAATTCATAAATGGCAGTTGTGGAACACTGAAAATGCTACATTTGAATGGGACATGAAAAAGAATTTTGCATTGACAAGGACAGTAGTTTGGGTGGTATATTTGTAAGTGTGCACACAATGTAATTTTCTGCTGGTATGTCCTCTCCACCCAAACTCTCACACACATACAGCCTTTGGAACTGCCCTCTTAAAGTTCATGGTAGGAATATGCTTCTATATCAAAATATCTAAGCAGTAGATTTCCTTGACTGTTATCTGTCTGAAGAAATTCACACTCTATTAGACACCTTATAAATGGTTACATATTCATCAAGATGCAATTATACTTTTAGGTACTTTCCCTGCAGAGAAAGTCATTACAAAAGCTTAAGGTCTTGTCTTAATTGCCCTGCTATATATTTCAGTTGCTCAAGTTAGGAAATAATTTTCATTTTTGACCTTTGTATGACTGTTATCTTTATCCCCTTGGAAGAGAAGCAATTATAGGGGGGGAAATGCTTACAAATGAGTTGCTGAGGGTTATTATAACTAATGAGGGCCAAACGCCTATAAGACGGAATAGGATTGTAACAAGGCTCAATGCACTGGTATTTGGAAAGAAATCTCCAATTTCAAAATGACACAATTTCACAGCTATACAGTAACATTATTGGTAACAGCTTGATCCTATCAATGTACTAAACAAATGAAAAATCCATCAGAAGCATATTATCCATATGGTCAATTATTTTTCCAAGTATGGAAAAAGTACATATTTTCTTACATATGTAAGTATTTAATGCACTGTTTCTCAATCTTGGTGACTTTAAGAATTCTGTGAGTTGAAGTCCACCCATTTTAAGGTCATCAAGATTGAGAAACACTGATTTATTTACGTACTCTAATGTCTTTAGAGCTCCTTGACACACTGCATAAAAAATGTGTTTCATTTCTTAGGAAGAATTTATTATTCTTCCAAAATTGTTTTTAATTTTTAATTTCCAATACCAACTTTATTAATACTTTTATACTCATATTTTTCTCTATTTTTATTGTCTGCTATATAAACTTCACCATGCATTTAACGACCTTCATGTCATATTCATATAAGACATACTTCAAGATATCATCAAATTACTTAGTTATATTTTATTTTCCTTTATATATTTTGTAATAAAATAGTATACGGTTATTAGGAACATCCAGATCAGTGGTTGGTTGCTACCGGTTCACCCCGGTTCGGGTGAACCAGTAGTGGCGGCGGTGGCGGGAGGCTCTGCCCACCTGCCTGGACGCTTCGGTGCATGCACAGAAGCACTGCACATTCATGAGCACGCACACATAAGCGCACTTGCATGAGCAAACCAGTAGCGATGGGATTTGGAACCCGCCCCTGATCCAGATCAATCAAGGTCTGAATGAGGTTCAATATTTGAAAGCAGTAAGATATGATTGCAAATTTTGACATTTAAAAAACTGAATTGATTCAGAGTTATGACCTGAATTATTTGTCCTAATACAATGGTACTCAACCTGTGGTCCACAGACCCCTGGGGAGGAGGCATGTTGTCATCACAGGGGGTCCACAAAGGCTTGAAAAAATGTTACGATTTAAATCTTGAGTTAAGTCTTGGTGGTCTGTGGCCACAAAAGGTGTTTAAAGGAGTCCGTGTTGAAGAAAAAATTGAGAACCACCGACCTAATAGATTAATGTCTGTCTATATGCATGCATGCATGCATGAAAGCTCACTGGATCTTCAAATTTATTTGAAAACACCTAATTCCATTCAATATGTTTATTTTTTTTAACGAAATACCATATTCTTCATGCCATAAGATGCACTTATTTTCTCCCAATGTCTGTGTGTCTTATGGAGTATATATTGCGAATAGCAGCTGGGCTGCAGCAGCAGAGTCCTTTTACATTGTTGAACCTTGCCTTTTCTATCTATGTCATTGCCCATCCCTTCTGTCTCTTTTCTGCAGTGCAGGAGTTAATAGGCAGAGCTGGCACATGAGAAGACACCTATTTGTGGTCCTCTGAGGCTCTGTCTGATATTACTTTTGTCTTGTTTCCCTCCTCTGAACCTAGGTGTGTCTTATGGTCCAGTGTGTCTCATGGAGCGAAAATTACAGTAATTTGAAATTTTGTTTTTCAGAAATGATTACGCCACATTCTCTTTGAATTGAGTCCTTGAATCAAAACTCCATAATGGAACAATTTCTCACAGAGTCTATAAACAATAGATAACAAAGTTTGGAGAAGGAAAAATGTCACCTCACAATCTCAGTTTTGCATTTGTCCCAAAATCAGGAAGTTGTTTCAATTGCCTTCTTCGTTAATAGAAAAACAAAGGGCCTATTTTCCATGTCCTGATTGTAGAGAGGTCATTGACTATCACAGTCACCAAATATTATTTAAATGAAGTAGCGTGGCTACATTATGAATAAAACAATAGATTTTTCCATCATTTATTCACATAATGAATTAAGTCTCTAATAGTAATTAGTAGCAGTAATTTGTGAATTTATTAACATTAATTAACATCGGGGCATACCAAATGCACCCTAATCTGCAATGTTCTTTAAACAATGGGTTGTAAGTGCACAACTTACTTGAGTAGAATGGCACAAGTTTAAATTGATCCACCTATTTACCTACCTATTGCAAGGTGAACCTTTCTAATTCTGACCCTTTTTTCTTGACTTTATTCAAATATCTACCTACCTAGTTGTCTTTAAGGCTCCCAACTAGCTCAGCTTTATACCTTCAGCTTATTCCAGTAATGGCGAACCTTTTTGGCACCAAGTGCCCAAACTGGAATGTGCACACACACCGGAGTGCTGGAAACCAGAAGAGTCTATGCCAAAGAGAGGTCTCTACATGCCACCTCTGGCACACATGCCATAGGTTTGCCATCACGAGGCCTATTCCATCTTCTTGACTTTTCTTCATGATTCTTTCCCATTAACATTTGGTATTTTCTGATTTAGCAGCATTTCCAGTCCCATGAAGCTTCCAAAAAAAAAAAAAAGAAACAAACAAACAAAAAGGTAAATATGGACAGACAGAACTAAAGAACCTTAATTGAGTTGCTTCTGCACAGGTTGCTTTTGTGATCAGCAGGGAGATGAAGTAGCTTAAAAGAGGTTTTAAAACTTAAAATTTAAAAGAGGGCTATATTTGTAAACTCCAATACTATATAGTAGTGAGGCTAAACAGCCATGTCAAAAATCTTATTTATATTTCTGTTTTCTTATGAAAAAATTATATTTTTTTAATTAAAAAAATTACAGCAAAGGGGCAATATTTGGGCAATATTAAGGGGAAAAGCCATCTTACAGATTTTTTAAAATATAGAATAGAGATTCGCACATGTCATTTCCAGGTGTTGTCTCCATGATTCTGTAATTCACTGAGGTCAGGGCTGTCAAACTACCAGTCCGCGGGCAGGATGCGTCACATGCTGGCCACGCCCATCCCCATTTTAACAAAGGGGGGGAAGTCATGATACATCATCTGATGACAACATGATGACGCAAGTTTGACACCCCTGACTTAGAGGAAACGTTATTAAATTCTAAAGTGAGAATGTTTTTAATTAGGTTACCATACCTAAATTAAAGGACAGTGGGGGAAAAAGCCAGGATCCCTGACAATGAGAGATGTGGTTAAGCAAGTAGTCAGTAACCCTACTAAGTTTTAGAGTTATCTTTTAACCACACTAGTTTTTTTTGTTTTTGTTTTTTATTGAAAAGTTTTAAAGCAATTTTACATTTAAACCCCCCACCCTCTTTCCCAC
>JANHFM010003410.1:74835-90949 GCA_032468115.1 Grayia smithii | reverse complement strand
AGAGTCCCTAGGGAGATGGGCGGCATATAAATACAATTAATAATAATAATAATAATAATAATAATAATAATAATAATTCCCAATATTTTGGGCCTTTCCCCAATTTGTCTTGATTTCCTACCTGCCTATCAGAAAGTCTTACTGTCATAAACTTTACTGTCCTATTGCCAAGCCATATCCTGCTTCTATTGCCTGTGTTCCATAAACTGATTCGGAGGCACCAACTGACAAAATTACACAGATACTTGAAAAGTTGCTCAAGAAACATGTTAGAATAGTAAAGGAAACCCTGCTTTTACACTGTGTAGCTAAGGACAATTTTACACTGATTGCTGGCTAGAGTTAAAATATAAAGCAAGTTTACAGGAAAGAAAATGGATGTCAGAGGACATTGGTGCTATCAGTGCAAGAGGGACATCTACTCTAATGCTATATAATAGCAAATTGAGTTTAAGATTTGTCTTAATTGTTTCCGGCAAATTCCTTTTCTTAAGAATCAATGTTTTTTACTATGAAGACTTAACATGTTAAAATTAATGTGAGAAATTACAGGTTTTTTAAAAAAATAATCTTATTATATTTTTCAACAGAAATTAGAAAATGAACGTGAAAACTTGGATGACTCTGAATCACCCTTCTCTACAAGTAAGCAATTAAAGCATATTTGTACTGGAATTATGTATGATGTCAAGTCATGGATTGCAATAAAGAACTCTGCAGAATTAATCCCATCTGAATTTAATATCTGCCTAAAAATATTTTATCACACAAAGTTTTATTGATCAGGTTACCTAATTAATTGCTACACATATGGAGGATGAAAGTTAAAAATATCAGAGTGTTAACAAAAGGATTAATCTAGGATTGCAGGTCTGTGTATATCTACTTGCAGAGCTGTCCTGAAAACTCCATATGGCAGTACTTAACCACTTTCTAAGTATGTTGATATAATGTATATTATTTTTATTACTTTTCATTATCTGTTTAATGTGTTTATACTTTATTATTAGCTGCTTGGAGTCCATTAGATCTGCGATAGATTACAAATATTGTTAAATAAATAAATAACAAACATGGATTGGCTTGAGTTGCAAAAGCTCTGACCCAAAATAGGACCCTCCTTTTCCAGTTCTTTCTCTTGCTTGCAATGTCAATGATCTTTTTTAAGTGGAGTGACAAGTTTTTGAATTCTGCAGCTGCTTTGACTTCTTTTAATGAGGATGTGGGGATGAAAGACGAAAAGAACATCCTGTTTCCAGAAATTTTTATAGTCGTTAGAACTTCCCACTTTGAAAGGATGGATGCAAGTGACTGGAGATGCTATTATCCCCTCCTGCTACAGTTTGTAGAGCATCACCCTATATGACAGGTCCTTTGGAGCTTTCCCAGCAGCCAAGACAAAGCAGTGACAGGTTACAAACGGAAGAGTACTCTAAATGCCCCCAAGCAGAAGCAACACATTTGCTTGTGTCTTGTTCCAACCTGTGTTTGCCAAATGGAGAAAGCCTCCACAGGCTGCTCAGGATATCCATTGCTTCCTAATGAGCAAATGGTTGTTTAAACTGTTCTGCATGGTGAATAATATGCCAGTTTTGCCCTGTTTTCTCTTCACTCCTTTTTAAATGACATATTAATGTCACCCATATTTTTTTGCAGGGAATTATGACAATTGTGGCTATGCCTTACAAAGTGCACTGAGAAGAAGGAAAGACCTTTTACAGCAGCTCAGAGTATGATATCCCC
Organism: Grayia smithii; assembly: GCA_032468115.1. Classification (NCBI taxonomy): domain Eukaryota; kingdom Metazoa; phylum Chordata; class Lepidosauria; order Squamata; family Grayiidae; genus Grayia; species Grayia smithii. Next base: position 89,206 of record JANHFM010003410.1, on the reverse strand, counting down.
AATTCTTATCATTTTCTTTTTAAAATGGAATAAAATACACTTTCTTCTGCTCACTTTTTAGCACTTTTAAAGTTTAATAAAATTGGGAAGTGGAATTATGCAGTATGACATCTATTTCCCTCCGATATGTTGAATACAATTAATGAAAAGTTTAATGTTCATTTTTTTTGCTAATGTCTTTAGCAAGAAAAGACTCTATACTGGAAATGTCTTCAGTTTCTGTCTTGTTACAGGTTGGTTTTCTTTAAGCAAATGTATGAGTTTAGAAAAACTATACTTTGTGTTATAGGAACAAAATCTTTTGGAAGAGATTTCAGTACCACAAAGCTTACCAAGAATCCATAAAAAGCCTTTGAAGCCACATCATATATACCAAATTCCTCCTCCTCCTCCTCCTTCTCCTCCTCCTCCTCCTCCTCCTCCTCCTCCTCTTCCTCCCCCTCCCACTCTACCTCAACAACCAAGAATTATCCAGCAAACAGTAAGTGTTTTCTGCTTTATTTCAAGGAGAACAAAAAACCCCATCAAACTAATCCAAGCAAAACCAACTGTGGGCAGCATAAATTCATTATATGACAAGTCTGGAACATCATTTCCAGTACATCATTATTTCATAAAATCTCCTAGGATATTATTGGGTTGGTTCCAGATTTTATAACTAGCAACTCAATTGCAGATATTAATGAGAACTGTCTAATTTCTGCATATTAGACTATGCAAGTTTCTGCATATCAAGCAGGCTGAGTTACTTTGTTGTGCCCTGATCAGATGGCAATTCTTGATGAACAAAATTTGGTGGCAGATTTCAATTCCTTAACAAATTACCCTGAAGATGACACCACATATTAATTGGTGAATGGTCCAACAGTGTATACATTAAAGCACTTTAGCACTGGTATGATAAATTTAATATTGAAGATTTAAATAAACTTTACGTTCAATTTGAATAGCATAATCTTCCAAAACCCTAGATACAACTCTTAGAATTGTACCAATCATGGCCTACTGTAATTTTTAATAGAAGAATTATTAGCACATGGAAAATAATACTCATAACCATTTATATTGTTATGTTTTATGTTATGTTGTTATGTTACATACTGTATTATCAAATCAATTTATATGACTGATACAAATGCAATTCTGGGCAGCTATCAACATATTAAAATAATAGAGAAAGAAATACAACCTAAGTGTTATATTTAAAATGCTTGTGTGTATTTCTTCCTCTATTGTTAAATTAAATCTAATTTAATTTTTTGTCCAGGTCATTCCCCACTTCTTTGTGGGGAAGAATATCTTCTTCTATGATATTTTCAATCTTCGTGAATCAGCATGCAATTCTTCAGAACATATAGCTTTGCTATCCTCTCTTCTCTCCATTAAACTCTTCCTAGCTTTCACTGTTTGTTTGCTCAGTGAATTCTATGTAAATATAACATTTTAATTGTTTAATATGTTGTCCATTAACTTCATTCAGCTGCATATATACAGTAACAATGGAGCTACGGTTTACTTTTTAACTATTCTTTTTTCCATCTTGTTTTCTTTTGCAAGTTACCACAGCAACCAGCAACCATAATTCAACAAATACCTTCATATCAGCCACCACTCATTACACAGATTCCTTCTCCACAGTCTTTTTCAGTACCCAGATCTGGGAATATTAAAGAAGGTATTTGTGTTCAAAAACTATATCTATGTATACACTATGTAGGAATAACTCTCATTTAATATAGTAGAACTAACCTCAAGTCCAAGGAAATAGATCTAAGATCACAGTATGTTGCAGAGCTACAACTCTATGCAAACTGACTCAGAATTAAGTCCACTGGACAGAACCTGGACAGGGTTGTTGATAACTATGTCCACAAATTTAAGAGTAACATCGGTTGGATTCAGGGAGACTAACAAGATTTTATTTCTTCCATTCAATTGTGTTCGACTCTCAGACACTGAACAAGCCCTTGCAGGTTTCTTGGCAAGGTTTTTCAGAAGTGGTTTGGCCTTGCCTCCTTCCTAGGGCTGAGAGAGAGTGACTGGCCCAAGATCATCCAGCTGGCTTTGGGCCTAAGACATGAATAGAACTCACAGTCTCCTAGTTTCTAGCCTGGTGCTTTAACCACTAGACTAAACTGGGTCTCAACTTTGAAGTAAAATGGCATAGAGAATGCCAAATATTCTTTTTTTAATTTTCCCACATGAGATTTGGGGATGCAATTTAAAAAGTAAAGAGTAGCTATGGAAAGTCTGGTTGAATAAGCTTACTTTACTCTTTTCTTTACTGTTATAACCTGTGTCTGTGTCTGTATTATGTACTGGATAAATTTAATACATGCAACAAAACTAGGACTTGGGGATATGGTACCAAGCGACAGGAAATCTAGATCTGCACACAAGTGCTAACCTTAAATTGCAATCAGACAATCCAAATAAATACCGTAAATAAAGGGACAGAAAAGATTCAGCCACACTACTGACATATGTAGTTTTGAAAAAAAATAAAATCATCCATGGCACTTTCCCTCACAACTTTACCATACTGACACGGATGTCTGCAGGGAGGATCAACAGCCTCAAAATGGCAAGCATAAGCAACAGAAGGCAGAATGGTGCCTTTGAGAATTTATTTAGTTCCCACCTTCATTATTTCTACATAACTCAATGACACATGAACATATTCAACAAACCGTCCTCCTCCTATTTTCCCACAGTGACAACCCTGTGAGGTGGCTTTTAAGGTCAAGGCAGGACTTGAACTCACAGTTTGCTTTCTAGCCTGGTGCAGAGAATAGCTGAGGAAACGACCAAGATGTAGCTGCTTTAAGGATCTACAAAAGATGCTACTTGAGCACTCTGCACACTCTAAATAAACATATATTACTCTGATATAATTTAGGGAAGTAGCTAAGAACCTGCTTGATTTTTTTTCATTCAATTGAAAGATTTATGATGTCCTTTCCTAGATTCTGTCTAGGCAGACTTTGAAAATAAAGGAATTGTTGAACTAATTATTTCCTTCTTTGTTGAACAACTCTATGTACATCTGTAGTATGTCCACTGTGTAACATATTCAAGTTCTTAACATGTGTTATCTTTCATACTTTTAAAGTATAAATTTTGCAGCTCAGCTAATACTAGGCTGCTTGTTTTAAAAAAAGATGTTGATCTGAGAGATTATGCTGTTCAAATGTCTGTACTTCACCCTTTGGATTACATTATGTTCTCCATTATAACCATAGGATGGTCTTGAGTTGTTCTTTATCCTTTATAGATATGGTAGAAATGATGCTAATGCAAAATGCACAGATGCATCAAATCATTATGCAGAACATGATGCTGAAATCCTTACCACCAACATATTCACCAACTAGTGGGTATGGGGTCCCTATGCTTCAACATGGACAACAGGTAACTATGTTTTTAAAGAACTTTCAGTAATAACTATTTACCATGTTTCCCCGAAAGTAAGACTCTGTCTTATATTTTTTTGAACCCTGTAATAAGCACTTGGCCTTACTGCCATGCACTCAAAAGCCCAATTGGGCTTATTATCAGGGGGTGTCTTATTTTGGGGGAAACAGGGTAGTATGAATCATATCTGTACATTTATGTGTGCCAATCATTTTAATGGTCAGTGTCATTTGAATTGAGATTCTTAAAAGGATGGATTATAGTGTACAGATAGTTCTCATTTAGGGACCACAATTAGGACTGGCAGCTCTGTCATTAAGCAGAGTGGTGGCTAACTGGCAAATCACACAAGCAGGACTGGGCTTTCCTTTTCCCTAATTCCCCACTTCTGAAATGCTCAACCGAAGACACTGGGATAATTAGCAAGAAGGGAATTTATGTTTCTAGTTACAGTTATTGGAGAGGAAGGGATTACACATGACTAAGTAAGAAGGCACGTTATAGAGAATATACGGTACATCAAAAGGAATGCACTGGCAGCAGAAGTCACAAGTGTACTACATAAACAGCCTGCTGTATTTCCCATTGTGTACTTGCTTACTTCTTATAATACCTTCCAATCCATTTTCTCTGTTGTGTGTGTGTCGGGGGGCAGGGGGGGGGGCTAGCAATTTCTAGTGGCAATCTCCTCTGTATCTGACCGTTTTATCACCTTTTTTTCCCAATTTGAAACCTAAGCTTTACAATACTTAAAAATTTCAGTACTGAAACTATGCACAAGTATAGTAGTTTCGGCAAACTTCAGAAGTACTGTATATTAGCATTTCCAATCAAAACAAGTAAAAGCACTATAGAATGAAATGTTTTGTGCTTCTTCCAACATGAAAGTTGGGCCCTCCCTCAGTGGAGTTTATTATGGTGGGAAGTGAGTTTGTCACTGATTTATTAATGTATTTTGTAAGTCTGAAACAAAGGAGAAAAAATGGATTTTAAACCATAAGCTTCAAATCAGTATCAAAATCATGGCATCATTTGACTTGATGTATTTAATATATTATCCTGATTTTTAAAAAATTATCTGCAGTTTACAGCTCCTATTCCAACAAGAATGGAGAAATCACGACCATCAACTGTACATCATCATCACTATACATCTTTAGGAGCGCCAGTTATTCCTTCTCAAAGTGGCTTCCCCATGTGGCCATTAGTTCTGCAACCTGGCCTTAGCCCACAACTGGAAGGTTTCCCATCGGAAGTACATAATCTGCCCATTCCAGTTAATGCATCACACACGTAAGTCAAGAGTTTGCCACAGTAGGAAAACTGGTTTTGACGTTTTCTAAGACATTTGTTCTATTTGTTCCCTTTTTATAGTATTCCTGTTGAGGTATATTTCTTTATGTATTAGCCATAAAGAATCACCGAGAAACAACAATAAGTTGTTGAGAAATATCAAAGTCATCTTTTCAGGAATAGCAAGTTCTGCTATATTCCATTGTACCAATCTCATGTCAGTTTTCTAAGCAGATGTTAGGCCTTTGTAGCCTTTGAAAAGTTTCCCTATAGCAAGTCATATATGAGTTACTTTCAATTGCTCAAAGGTGCACTAAAAAGGAAAAATTAGATAAATCATATAAAGTTAGATCATTGTGTAAATATATATTTCTAACTACACATTTTCCTTCCCAAAGTGTGGCACCTCACAGACTGCTTGGATTACCTTCGAGTTTGTAGATTCCATAGCAACAATCTAGAAAAGGTAATTTGAGTGTAGACTTCCTGTATTTATATCAGAGCTATGTCAGCATGCCAGATTAGCCTTTTTCTGCCTGCTAACTCAATAGATTTGAGATTTTTTAAATTGTTTCATTAGGCACAACTAACAGTAAATTGCCACATAAGAGTGATGTTCCTCAGCTTGCCCTATTAGGCTTCTCTCATAACCTTGTCGAGCTTTTCTACTTTCATAAAGTGAGGGCAGGATAAAGATGAACAATCCTGAATCTAGGAAAGTCCTGTCTAGATTTATAGAAGTACAAACATGTTGGCAAGACATGGTGGGAATTATAGCCCAACATCCCTCGAAGCTTGAGTTTGGACATTTCAAAATCTGTATCACCTATTGATACAATATATATTGTATATTGTATATATATATACAGAAAAATGTATGGTTTATAGAAAGTCTATGATGCAAACATAGTAAATAGTAAAACATAATGAATAGACACATTATGCAATTGATTTCAATTATTAATGAACTTCATGACACTATAAAGATTTTATTCATGAAACTATCTGAGATGCAAGATTTAGGAGCTAGAGAGAAGGAAAGAGAACTTTAGTGGCATATATAATCTCTTTTTTCAAATTAGTTTTTTAGTTCCTTTCTTTGTATCCTTCCATCACAGTAGAAGTACTCTATACCTTGCTTAAATATTGTATACACACTAACTGATTTCTCTTACAGGTGGCTTGCAAAGAGGCAATGAGTACCTAATTAAAAGCAGTGGCGCACCCTCATCTGATACTTCACTTCACTGCAGACAGACAGACAGACAGACAGACAGACAGACAGACATTATGCACATTTGCTGAAAACGTAGGGTTTGCAGTGTGAGCATAAAATTTCCACCTGATACAACAGTCTTATGCATCAATTCTATTTGAGCTATACTACGTGATAAATATTGTGCACCATATCCTGTTCATTCATGCCACAGACATGAAAGAGGAGGAAGAATGCCATGGGAAAATAAGGAAAACTGCCAGCATCCATGGCCATACTGGAAGCTATGAATTACATAGCAGCAGTCATATGATAATAATTAGGAAGTGATGGAGACACCTTTGTGCATTGTTCAGTCCACCTAACAACATTTAAAATAGGATGTCAACAACAGAGCCTTTCATTGCAAGGCTGTCTACAGGAGTGGTCCAACTAGGAGTTGCTGGGAAATCATTGCTCTAATTACCCAACAACAGGGAAGAAGGGGTAGCATGGAGCACAGTGGCACAAATCTTCTCAAACAATAGAAATAGTGTTTGGTCATACAAAAAAAGAGTGATAAAAGTAAGGAAGCCAGAACTGTTGTAAAAGTGCGTTGACTAGGGCATAAGGCTTGAAATCAGGAGCAGCAAAACAAGCTCTATGAGACAGAATAGGAAGAAAATAGTTGTGGTTTAGCTACCAAGAGTGTCATCATATGCAAAAGAAAAGGGCGTCCCAGAAATCAAAACTATTGTGCTGGCTGTTTACAAAGAAATTCTTCTGTTGCAAAATAATAAGCTATAAGGCACTCATCATTCCTTTTCTTTTGTGCATGTTAAATAATTATGGGTTATATGTATAGAATGTCCAAAGTTTAAAACTGGTAGGGCTTCTCAACAGGAGTGGCTTGGAGCCTTCTTTGCTATATCTTTGTATGAAAATATTACTGTTCTTTAGTGTCAGGCCCAAAGACAACAGAGTGAAATCCAATTGACTCCAATTCTTTATTTGCTTACATGTAATAGAAAAAAACTTGCTGGACTACAGCTATAATCTTCTAATCTAATAGATACAGAGATAGTGATTCTAGGGTATAACCATCGTGATGCCATCCAGTCACTAAATGAACTGTTTTAAATCCTGGGAAAAAGTTAATGCTGCCAGCCAGTGAATTTACTTCAGCAGCAGATCCAGTCCGTTCAGAGACTGAAAAAATCCTTGTCCTTTTCTTAATAATGACAATTCTACATTTTACATTCAGCTGTAGTACTACAAGATCAAAAAACCCCTTTCAATTATTTTCCTGTGAAGGTGGAAAGTTCCCCAACCTCCTCATGTTAATCAAGAGGTCTGAAATGGAACTGAACCTGTCCTTCCTTGAATGCAAGTACAGCTTTGTGCATGATCCAGGACCTAAATAAATGCAACTCTGTGTATGATCCAGATTGTACTGACAGCTGTATTTGCCTCTAAATAAACATTAGAACTCATTTTCAGACCTATCACCTGAAGCATGCACGACAGTTGGAGAAATTGGGCAGGGTTGAATGTTACCCATCCTCCCCTAACTTTGAATTTTTCTCCATATTCAAGTCCCTGAATAAGATTTGCATTTCTTATGATATTCTGGGAATTAGAAGCAATTTTCGGAACAGAGGTCCTTCCAATCAATCTAAAAACTATTCAGTCTCTCGAGATTTATGCTTCAGTATTATGCATGCAATATTGCAGAAAAGAAAGTTTCTCTGATGGTTCAGGCCACTTGTTATCAAAGATAGCAAGAGGATGGGTATATGGAGAAGAGTTACAACAGTGATATAAGCAGCAGGCAATCTTCCAGTTGTGAGCAATGAGTTACCATGGGTGTCATAGAAACAAAGGAGGACGGCATGCCCAGACTTTGGGAGGCTCTAGTTTCTTAATGTTTAAACATCAACAATCCTTTCTGAATCTTTCTTTTTCCCCAAATGGAATGAAACTGTTTTTTTGTTCATGACACTTTGCTACCAAAATCAGCAACAAACCAGGAAGTTGTTAAGTGAGATTCGCTCCATTTTATGACCACAGTTGTTAAACAAATTACTGCAGTTATTAAGTGAATCATGGTTATTAAGTGAATCTGGCTCCCCCCAATTGACTTTGCTTGTTGGAAACCAGCTGGGAAAATTACAAATGGTGATCACATGACCCCAGCACAGTGCAATTGTCATAAATACATGCCAGTTGGCAAGCACCCAAATTTGGATTTACCTGACCATGGGGATGCTACAACGGTCATAAGTCATAAGTGTGAAAACTGATTATAGGTCACTTTTTTCAGTGCCACTGTAATTTTGAATGTTTATAAGTCAAGGATTACATGAATGGCCCTCAAGTTTCCACTTATGAATTCTGCTTTGGAACATGAATTTGCTCCTGAGCAATTCTTGTGTCTGAGCATCCCCAACTCTGTATGTGAGGCTTGCAGTTCTTCAATAATTGTCTCTTGAGTGATTTGACAGAATCCATGTTGAAATTAAAGTTAAAGTTAAAGATCAGATGTTAGTGATAGCTCAAGTTCTTGAATGGGAAGTCAATACTCTCAGGCCAAATGTCTTTCCTTTAGGACCTAAAGTTTAGGTCTCTCAGATTGTTACTGCAAAACCTGAGATGACTACTAGGTGGCAGCAGAGGCCTGCATGAAAGTCCAAGTCTGAATTTATGGCTGGATGTTTGCAGGACAGATATTAGCTTTGTTTGTTTGTTTCTATTCTCCATTTTGTATTGTAAGTGTATATGAAACGGGAATTGAGATATCTAATACCCAGCTGTGTGCCTTATCATTTGATGATGGTCTTCTTGATTATCTGCAGTAATGTGTATAGGATGAGAGTATAAATTCAGTGTAATTTACAGGTACCATTTTTTTTCTACATTGACATTCTGTGCAAAATTCAGTGAAACATACAATATTTACAGTTATTGTAAATTCCGAAATTAAAGATACTTGAAAGAGAAGGAGCTGGGGTTATGGACCACCAAGAAGATGGGCAAAAGTTTGGTGTAGTGCTTAAGGCACTAGGCTAGAAAGCGGCAGACCATGAAGGCCTTGTCTTATCCATGAAAGCAAGCCCAACTCACCTCATAAGGCTGTTATTATTGGGAAAATAGGAACAGGAAGGTGTGTTGGATATGTTTGCCACTTTGTATTATTTTTAAAAATAGTAAAGGCGAAATATAAATACATTTTAAAAAAGCAGTAGTGGAAAGAGATTGAGAAGATTGGGTATTGGGTTTGTGGGAAGATGCTTAGAAGATGTGGCAGCACTGTGAATTTTTATAATACCAATTTTTACCCTTGCACAAGAGTAGAAACAGCAAGAATTTGTAGTTGAACAAACATAACTCAAATTCTGGTACCTACCGTAATTTTCTACCAATGTTACATCTCAAACAGAAAACCTTAATTACAAAATTGCATTGTAAATTGATTTTTTTTTAAAAAAATATTTGCATCTGTTCAGTCTGATACATTTTGTTTTTTCCTGGGATTGCAGTTCCAATCATTAAATTAATGGGGTGATTGGAAAGATTAAATCATTCAAAAGTATCTATCACATTTTTCTGTGTTTGTTTCACCAATTTACATTATAAATTATTATATTGTTCTCATGTAAGATTAAAATACTGTGTATTCAGAAGTCAAAATAAATAAACCATATTCCCAATAAAGAAACACTGAAGTTTAGTATTTCTTTGTTATTACTGCCCTATTTTACATGCATAGCCAACAAGGAACAAGCAGAATAAAGTGTTTGATTCATTGTTGCTTTTCAACATTGAGTGTGTGGCCATTTTGGGAGGGGGATTAAAAGATCAAGAATGCATCTGACACAACTGCTGGCATTGTGATGTTCAGGGAAGTCAATAAGGGTTGGGGGAGATCTTGTATCACAATGACACAACACATTTTGTAATTTTGACTTGCTGCATACACCACTTTCAGGGGCTGAACATTAAAACACATGAAGGTGGAGAGTCAGCTATTGCACTCAATAGCACAATTGGTTTACAAATTACAAGTCACAGACTGCTTTTACTGTGCTTTGTGCCACATGTTTAACTCAGATTATAGCATACCACAATTTATGAGGTAGTCCCATGGTCTGTCTGACAACTAGGATGTTCTTGAACTTTTTCTTTCCAAAAGGTTCGGATTATGAGTACCTAAACTGGAAAGAAACAAGAAAAAAACATCCCAGCCTGCTATGATAATTTTAAAAAAACGGATTCACAACAGGAGCTGAGTGAGAAGTACACCTAGGAATTCCCTCATCCTTTCTTCAGGTAGTCCTCAACTTAAAACCATTTGTTTAGTGACTATACGAAATTACAGTGGCAATGAAAAAAGTGACATGACTGTTTTTCACAGTACCGTTTGAGCATCCCCATGGTTACATGATCGAAATTTGACATGTACTGGCATGTACTTATGATGGTTTCAATGTCTCGGGATCATGTGATCAACTCTTGTGATCTTCTGACAAGCAAAGTCAATGGGGGAAGCCACTTAATAACTGTGCTACTAACTTAATTGCAGTGAGTCACATAACAACTGTGGCAAGAAAGCTCATAGAATGTCCTTTCTGTATCACTTAACTGTCTTGCTTAGCAACAGAAATTTTGAGTTCAATTGTGGTTGTAAGTTGAGAATTGCCTGTATAGGTAACAGATACTCAAATTCAAATTCAAAGATTTTGTCTTGGAGGCAGTGGGGAAGGGGTGATCTTTAATCTTATTATTCTACTGTTGAAAGTTATATTAGAGAATGAACAACCTAAGAAGACCTGATGTCAAAATGTCATCTGCTTCTGCAAAATCTGGTTGGTCACAGAACTGAACGGACCCTCCTCTTTCTCCTCCCTTGCAAACATTTTTTGCTGAATGCAAGAAGGGGGTACAGACTCCTCTGACTAGGCAAGGGAGAGATATTCAAACCATGGATTCTTCTAATACACAGAGAAAAAAAGTAGCTATAATTGGGGGAGGATTGGTAAGATCTTTTAAAATATTATAAAAATATAACAAAATTTATGGTCACTGAGCAGAATTGCAAACCAAATTTTAATCATCATTGCTAGATGTTGAATAGTGGCTATTTTTTGTATTTGAATGAAACAGGAAACCTAACAAGGTTTGTCTATTTGACAGAAAATGTTTCAACCTTTAAAAATCTGTTTAAGCTGAAAATAGTTGCACATTCTGTGATGATAAAGGATTGCTTCATGTCTTCTTATCTATGTATACTCACAAGTATGTCATAATTCATTTTCACATTATCATATGGGTTTCTCAATGGCTTTTGAAATATATTTGTAGGAATGCTGCACCTGTTTGTTTTCAGCAGTTCTTCCCTGTAAATTGTAGCTGCTGAAATTCTGTTGCTATTTTGGAACAGCATTTTAATTTTTAATGGGCACCAGTCTGCAAAAATCAGGAAGCTGCCGTAAGATGTTCCATGTCTGCTGAGTATGGGACGCATGAATTTGTGTGTGGGAGAGAGAGTGAGAAAGTGTGTGGGGGAATGTGGGGGGCTAATGAATTGGGAAGAAATTTAATTTGATTCTGTGTAGGACTTAACTTCTTGAAACTTTCTGAGAAATTTGTTATTAAGGACAAGTGACTACAGTAACAGATGCCTGTTTTATTGTTAAAAGATATAAAGACTCCCCTATGTCTAAAGCAATAAGGATAAAGTAATATGGAAATTAGAATATGATCCATAAGAGACATTTGTCGTTTTCTTAAAAGTTTCTAACTGTGATACTGTGATATGAATGGCAGCAAGTCAGTAGAGCCAATTTCTCCTAATTGGGAAGGTTCTATGCATTTTAAAAAAAAACCTGTTAAAAGTTGGTAAAATTTGTGGTCTTCAACAAGTTAAAAAAGAAAGCAATTCTAGAGAGAAATATGTCTTAAATACAGAATTGGGTGCCGTTGGCCAGACAATGTTGGCTGGCGGACCCCAGAGCGAGGGCGTTCTCGGTGGACGCACCGACCCTCTGGAATGGGTTGCCCACTGAACTCCAGACAGCCCCTGATCTCAACTCCTTCCGCCGCGACCTGAAGATGTGGCTTTTCCAACAAATTGGCTGACCTGATGGGTTTTTAAAAATATTTTTAATTGTTTTTAATTGATTTTAAATTGTTATTTTAACTTTAAATTAATGATTGTTTATTGTTATTTTAACCTTTGTGAGCCACCCCGAGTCCTTTGGGAGAAGGACTAAATCCTAACAATAAATAAATAATAAATAAATAAATTGAGATTGTGTGATAAATAAATGTAAAATAAAACATGACATAAAAATGAAAATATAACTAGACAAAACATATTTTCCAATTTGCTTTGACTGTTATAAGAAGCAATGATTAAATAGTTTCCTTATTCTCTGCATTTCATGGCTCTTTTTATAAAAGGAACTTCTTTATGTGGATAGAAACAATGAAGTGGCAATCTTCACATTTCTAGCAGAGGAAATTCCCTCAATATTTACATTTTGTCAACATCTAGTTAAGCCTGATTCACACAAATATATCATTTTGGGTGATTTGGTTGACTTGATTCTCCCCTACAGAAAAGGTTTCAGATGCAGTATGCATTTAAAACCATGTAGCATTCTCCCAAATCCTTTTCAGCATATTTTCGTTTTTGACTCAAAAAATACTGCAATGCTTCTGTTGCAGGTGGGTTCTCTAAATGCTTCTTTCTTTGCAAGAAGGGGATTCCAAGTAGAAATGTATGAAGCAAGATCAGGTATGATCTGTTATTTGATAACATATGAACATTTTAGATGATAATCTTACTTATATAGAAACCTTCAAATCTTACTGGAATGCTGTTTTTGAAATTTCTCATTCTTTCAGAAGTGGAGATTTTATAGTATTACTGGTAAATCACAGGAGACTTCGATAATTAGCATTATTAAGAATAATACTTTAAGTGAGGATTTAGAGTTTTCAGATCAAATACAGAATCTCTGTTACCCTTATATGCAAGTTGGAGCAACAGGACCTGCTCAAAATTTATTGATCAAAATTGCAGAATCAGTAAAAAAATGGTAGAATCTTTCTTTTACCCCAAGTGTGATTTTAAAAGCAGAAGAAAAATCTGTATGTTCAGTCACGTTGCCTGTGAATACAGTATTCAGGATTGAGAAGTAGTGACAAATATTACACTGTGCAAAAATACAGCATTGGTGATTCCAAGACCAAGGAAATGGTGTTATACAGAGCCGAAGTATATGCATGGTATGTTAATGAACTCACATACGAGAAGATAAAATTATATAAATGACCAATTGTCTTGTTAGAATCAGGGTCCACAAGAGCCTAGACGGGAAGTCCATCAGCCATTGTCAGGTTTTTCTTTCAAAAAGTGGGAATTCTATCCCTTTAGTTCTCCAAGCCTTCCAAGCAATTCAAACAATATATTTCTGAGATCAGTATTCAGAGTGTTATCCTATGTGCCCTATGTGTGTGTGTGTGTGTGTGTGTGTGTGTATAGCTACATTTATACTTGATTGCTTACTGTTGATCAAGCTGGATAAAAGATCAAGCTAGCTTCATTCCTTACATTGCTGGGGATTCAATACTGTTTTAAAAAAACTATTCCAATCAAATAATAACAACAACAACAAAAGTGCAAGGGAAGGCCCAAAGGAAAAGACATACAGGCAGACCCTTCTGCAGTTCTGTAGCCAAATATTTTCCTCTGGCTGGTGTCAGGCACAAGAAGGAGATCAGAAAATGCTATGGAATCAATAGTGTTTGTGTGTGTGTGTGTGTGTGTGTCAGGAGGCAGATTGAATCTTTGTGTTTGAAAAGCAGTCCATTGTCCATCAACATCCAAAAAGGGAGGGCAAGAGAGTCAGAATGATGTAAACAAAATTGCAATGAAACCCCTCACCTTCCCATTGTGTAAAGCCATTCCCCCAGGAGCAGAAAATTGCTATGAGGTTGAAAGTCTGTATCAGTGGTGGGTTTCAAATTTTTTTACTATCGGTTCTGTGGGTGTGGCTTGGTGGGCATGGCATGGCATGGCTGGGTGGGTGTGGCATGGCTTGGTGGGTGTGCCATGGCTTGGTGGGCATGGCAGGGGAAGGTTACTATAAAATCCCCATTTCCTCCCAATCACCTGGGACTCGTGAGGCAGAGAATAGATGGGACAGGGCCAGTCAGAGGTGATATTTACCGGTTCTCTGAACTATTCAAAATCTTTGCTACTGGTTCTCCAGAACTGGTCAGAACCTGCTGAAACCCACCTGTGGTCTGTATAGATTCTCAGTCATCCAGGTCATGGTTGTCCCAAAGGTGCTTTTGCAGGAGGAAATAGACTTTCTTGGTTTTTCTTTGAAGATCCAAGAAGCTTCTTCTGCTCTGACTGGATTGTGGGAAATGGAAGGATTTATATTCCTTGCAGACAGC
>JANHFM010003410.1:24783-37686 GCA_032468115.1 Grayia smithii | reverse complement strand
TTGAAGGCAGAGGGCTTTTATTTCTCCTATTTTTTAACCTGTTTAAGATGCCCGCCCTCTTACCTCTGCGTCGTCTCAAAACAAATTACAAAATCATTGATGCAGGAAGGAACATGATGAATCAATCAATTTTTTAATCTAAGATAGGCAAGCCTATCTAGTGTCATAGCTTTAACAGGCGCCTGTCCTACTGCTAAGGAAGGATATTCAGCATTTCCCTTCCTGATATCTTCCACCAAAAGTGTACTTCATGAAAACTTATTTTTCCTGACCTACCCCAAGGCTGGATTCAGTGGCAGAGATACGAAGAAAATAAATGTGAGGCATTCTACTTCCGAAAGCTCTTCAGTTGTGACTCAGCTAGTGTTTATTGAAACCAAAAACAGAGCAACGCCACCTCAGGAACCATAAAAAGAATTTACTTTCTAATAATTTTTATGCTGTTAATGTCATAATCTTAAGAAGCCTTAAAGAAACAGTAAGATATGATATTTGAAGTCAAATATTTTGGCTTCTTTTAGTTCATTCCAGATGAAAAGTCAGCTCGAGCAGAAGACAAATATTAGTTTTAATAATTGTGCAAATCCTGGACTGTTAATTATGTTTAGTTTGTCACTTTTTTCCTGCAAGCTGTTTCAGTTGCTCATACTGACAACAAGCACAATATAAATGTAAATAATCATAGTGTCATATCAATAGAGGCATTTATATGGGCTTACATTCATGGCCCTGAACAGAAAAATTATTTGTATAGAATTTGTGAAAAAGTAGCATATACTGGAAATAATAAATTAGTGAAACTATCTTCAATTTTTAACCTAAAAAGGTCCTTAATCAATTCTATTTCCACACAGTAGTGGCCATGGGACTTACCTCACAGACAGCAGCTTGCATCATGGCATCAAGTCCTCCTTCTGGCGCATCAAGATTCCCCGATATGTTCTGCTTCCCTACTTCTTCTTTAAAACTCTGTACATCATCAGTGAGGCTAAGCACATGCCTGAAAGCAAATGGTGGTTGGCACTTGGTTTCTTTTGTTGGGCATGGATTCTGGAGCTTTTCTGGATGGGTGTTTACAAATGGCAAGACAGTCTTATCCACAAAGGCACCAAAACCTAAAGGAAATATTAAGGAAAAGTAGTCAACCTTGTTCAATATAAATGTGTATATGGGGGAACCATAAATCACTTCAGGAAAATATCATTAAAAATAAAATTATAGGAAAAACAGGACTATGCATACAATTATTATAATTATAAAGGATTATCCTTTAATAATCAGATACATTTGGATATATGGTATTTATCTTATCTTTTGTTAAGGAATAGCTGTTTTCCTTGTACACAGCTGTTGTGCAAAAGAGAAATGATATGATGCTTTTCCCTTCACTTAGAAATACTATTCCCTCTCATTTTCTACTAACTTCTGTCCTTCAAGGACTTTGGAGATACCAATTGTCTTAAGAAAAGCTTGGTTGGACTGCACTGAGGGCCTACCTAGCCAAGCATTCTGTTTCTTGCAACAGTCAGTCAAATCTCGTCAGACATCTATGAGAAGGACATGAAGATAACAGATATTCAAATCAATGCTAACTCTCCTGGAGAAGGCACATTATGTCTACCAACCATTTGTAGCTTTATCCTCCATGAATTATCTAATATTCTTTTAAAGCCATTTAAGTCAAAGGCTCTCAGCATAGCATGAAAAAATGAATTCCACTATTTCATGTAGTAGTATGAGGAACACTTTCTTAAATTCCCCCAACCTGTAGCTTATTTGTAGGATCTTGGTTTGCAGCACAATGTGAGGAGATTTTTAAAGTTATCTCAAAAGGCTTTAGTGCTGATCTCTCAATATTATCATGCCCCTGTATTTTTCCAGCCCAAATGTCCAAAATGTCACTTTGCAAAACTTCAATTTACAAATTGCAGTGCTGGAGCTCTTTGGTGCTTAGGGCAGGCTGGCTTCCCTATGATATTTCCACTTCTCCATTGCTGAAAATTACAAATCTTGGTACTGTCACACTGGGCTTTTCACCCAGAGATATACCTTATTATTCACTGTGGAGATAATCCTTCTGAGGTGAGGATGGGGCAAGTACATGCAGTGCCATTAAGTAGTTGATTTGGCACGCTTGCCACTAGAGTAAGTATTGGTTGCCCATGGTGGTTATTCAGAATGAATACCATTGTGAGACCAAATCTGAGGGCTTCAAGAATAAAAACTATAGTACCCTGTTTCCCCCAAAATAAGTCATCCCCTGATAATAAGCCCAACTGGGCTTTTGAGTACATGGAAATAAGGCCAAGTGCTTATTTCAGGGTTAAAAAAATATAAGACAGAGTCTTATTTCTGGGGAAACATGGTAGCATAGAAGGCCCCTAATCCAGAAAATTCCAAATAATGTACATATTCCTTACAGAATTGTTGCACCAGAACCCTACTCTCCTTTATTCCCACAGTATGGTATTTTATAATATCAAATCAAAAGAAAGGAAAGCTTGCTATAAAATATTGTTGCATTTAATGTTAAAATTCTGAAAATGGCTATTTCTTACAAAATTAAGAGATGTCAATTAAGATATGATAAATACATCTCATAGTATAGATTAGAATATCTCAGTGGAATCTTAGTAGCTGGAAACACTTGAAAAAATAAGAATCATGTCAAGGTTAGTTCTTGGCCACTCATGGATACTGCTATGCCATTTTCTTAATAATATTAAGCCATTTGTACTATCACCACTGGAATATATTTTTGTAATTTCAACAGCCTTAGGGTTTCAGAGTGGTGCCTTATTGAGCACTAGTTGAGTATATTTCTTTTTAGCTGTTTTTCAAGATCAGCTAAAGTTGGTTTGGTGCTTCCAACTGCTGTGACAGAAGACAGTTGCATATTTTAGAAGAATATACATACCTATCCTTGCACGTTTGGTAATACCCTGGAGAGCTTTAAGGAGATCTCCTCCTAATTTCTTCACTGTTTGCAGATCATCGTCCATAGAGAATGAGAGGTCCATCAAATAATAGAGATCTATCGGATAATCTTCCCCACGCTTGAATGTCACATTAAAAACTGCTGGTTGTTCTATTGGTAAAAGGGAAGACGTTGAACATCTGCTCCAATTTTACCTCATCTCACAAAGCTAGTGATGCTTTTCTGAATTAGGAGACTGTAGACTGAGTAGATTGGGAGACATGTGAGAAACCCATGAAAGTACATGAAAAGACAGAATAAATCAACATAGTGGTCAAATTGTGGCAGAATGATAAAGAAGGCACCACTGAAGTTAACTAGGTTGCAGGGGAAGGTACAGAATGTGAGGATAGGAGCAAAGGAGCAAAATGAAAAACGCACAGAATGAAAGGGGAATATTGAATATTTGGTAGAGAAACAGGAGGTAAGCCAGCAATCATTGTGCATATGCACGCATGTACGCACACACACAAACACACAGCTCACATTCTCTTTAATTTTCATAACTTTATATGCGATACTCAGATCTGACATAAATATTCTGAGAGATGCATATAATGTTTTATTACAGTGAAAAGTAGGAAATTTTAGAATAAAATATTGAAATTAATAGAATTGAAGTTAGTCTGAATTATCATGCCAAAGTGAATAAATTGCCTTAGAAGATACATAGTCATGTTGTCTAAACATAGCTTTTGGGCAAGAAAATCAAAATATCAATATATTTATTTATTTATTTTTAAATATCAATATATTTATTTATTTTATTTTTATTTCAACTTATATGCCGCCCTTCTCCGGAGACTTAGGGCGGCTTACAATTTCTTAAGTGCAAATCAATGTGCTTAGCAATAGCCTTCATTCCATGTATATGCCTTCTTATTAGGGCTTTTGACCCCCCCCAGTGGCATTTTTTACAAAGTCAGCTTATTGCCCCCAACAATCTGGGTCCTCAGTTTACCTACCTTGAAAGGATGGAAGGCTGAGTCAACCTTGAGCCTAGTGAGATTTGAACTTGCACTAATTGCAGGCAGCTGAAGCTAAGTGGAAACATTTAGCAGTGCACTAGCTAAGTGCACCACCGAGGCTCTTGTGGGATTTGAAGTGGAATTATACTAATTTTCTATTTTAAAATGCTTGATAAGAGGTGCAAAAAGTCACATGTGTCATATGCTTCCTATCCTAAAGTTGCAGTCATCGTTTTAGCCATTTCCTAAATTTCTGATTTAAGGTTCAGATTGTGAGATACCTGGTCTTAGATGCAATCGCACCACCTCTGGGTAGATTTGTTTCTTCGTGTTTGATTGAGCAGAAGAAACTGGGTCAACAAAATTTTCTGGAAAAATAATATTCCCATCACATCCCTTCTCAAGGAGCTGCTGCTTTGTATCACATCGAACTGAATCTGGTTCTCCTATTTTTGTGAAATTCTGTGTTTCAATGCACAAAAACAATTAATAAGCTTGAGATATTGGGTAGACCTAATATATTTTAGATAGAGGAAAATAATATTTCATTGTTAAAGGGCATACTTCTTGCAATCATCATCATCATCCCAGCAACTCTGGGGAGTTCACCAATTATTTAAAACATTTAAAAAACAAGTAACAGTACAAAAAAGCATAAAACTATAAAACTACAAAGCAGAGAAACAAACCCAGATAGGAACAAGAGAAACAAAGTAAATGGGGATCAATTGTTTTCATCAAATCTGAGCAAAGAGCCATGCCTTCGAAATACCAGTAGAGTTGGGGCTATTTATTTCTTAAAATAATAATTAATCCACTTGGTATTTCACAGCAGTATGAAGTTAGTACCTCCTTCAAGTTGAACTCAGTTCTTAGAACTTAATGATAGGGCCATATGGTTTCCTTGCCAACATTACAGAAGTGGTATGAGATTGCATTTTTCGAGTGGGTTTTTCCATCTAGCCTAATTTACTGAATAAGTTGGTTCTGTGCATCTGCCTACTGGTCAGTGAGGTGTGATCAATAGTATGTTGGCTTGCAAACCTATACCTCAGATATCCTAAATTGCATAGAATAACATAAGCATGCTAAATTGGACATTAGTTGCCCTTTTGGCAGACTGGCCAAAATTTGCCAAAAACTGGCTAATAATGTCCTTATCATTAGCAAAAAATTCTGCAATGGCTCCAATATGACGGAGTTATTTTTATTTTTCTCTTGTAAAAAAATACAAGATTTGATTGACCAAAACTTTGATGGGCATGATCAGAAGTAGTTGAAAATATAAATTTATGGGATTTATGCTAAAATATCAAGTGTGCACAAAATAATTATTATTTCACACTTGGCCAATAAAGAATTCTATTCTATTCTATTCTGTTTCTTTGGTCTATTAAAAATAGCCTTTTACAAGACCTTTGAATATACTTATTGTTTCTGGAATCAATAAAGCCTATTTTTAATATCTTCCTTGTAATTCCACTTTTTAGTGGGGAAACTAACAATGGATGAGAATTAGAAGAATCTTACAGATTTTCCATATGTTCTGTTTCCCTAGCATTTGCAACACCAAATCAGAATACCTAAAGCACTGTAAACACAAACATATTTATATTGTTGTGCATTTAGAGTATGAAGACAATACCCAATCAAAATTTAATTATGTTCCACAATAAGAGGGAAAATCGGTTCCTCATTTTAACAACATTTATTTCTGTATGCTTGTGGTGGTTTGTGCAAGCATTCTTTCCTTGGGATTAACATTAGGTGTGAATATAAGGAAAGATTGAAAAAAAGTACGATATAGAAACGTACTCAAATTAGAATCAATAGACGTATCCATAGTCATTTCTGCTCTCTAGGAACTAGCTATGGTAAGAATTTGTTTTCTGATCAAAAACCACAATTGCCTGCAGATGCACCAAATCCTACAGTGGATATCTAAGGAAAGTTTGAGTATTGTGGACTTAGAAATGCTCATGCTAACTGTAACTCTTTCCATCTGAAATTCTACCAATCTATTGGTTTCATTAGTATTATTTATTTATTTAGTGTATGGCATATAATACATGGACTAGAAATATAAATTAACATTTCAACTACCATAGATTAATAGAACCCTATAAAATATAAATGACAAAGAAATCTATGTTTAAATATCAGTGTTGCCATCTAACCATTGAAGCGCAGCATTGTTTATATTAAAAATATCTGATGCTGGACCAGTACATGCTCTCAGCTTTCAGCCAGCCACAGTGTGATCTACAGTTTGATGTGGGACCTCAGAGTCACACTGAGGGGAGGATACTATGCCTCATTTATACAGAGGGTCCCAGCAGACACCATGTGATATGTGAATTCTATTCAGGATGATCCGTTGCTGATGTGGTAGTTCAAAGCCTGGCACCTGTTTTCTGAGATCATCTATATGTCTTCCTATAACTGGCCATTCAGTGGCCCATTTGGTTTTCCATTGAGAATTGATCTTGGGCAGATGTTGTGCAAGTGCCAGCGGGGGCTTCCTGGATTTGAGCTCCATTACTAGCAGCTATAAGAAAGAACATTACAGTATGCTTTGTTTCCTATAACCCCAGTAAAGTAGCATTTTGAGAGATGAGTCAAAGAAGGTCAGATTCATCAGACGTTAAAATAAAGATAAAATTCTTTTTTTAGTATTTTCAGACTGCAAGGTAATATTTTCTTTTTTGGGAGCACTGACAGCAGCATCAAGTCTTTTCATAAAACAGAACTTGATGTGAGCAAAAGTTTCCACCCAAAGCAAAAAAACCAAAAAGCAACCCCAAATACCTAGTGACAGTTGAAAGGGACAAATCAAAAAGAGACATCTGAGAGACACTTTAAAATGTAAGGTTTTGTGTTTCGTTTCTCTTTCTTAAAAATCAACAACAACCTACCCGTTTCTTGCACCAGGCACAACCAGGGCCAGACTCAATGCAGTCCTGACATGTTTTTACATTGTATTTGGTACATTCGAGAGAAAATGCTTAAGAAAGAAGAGGAAGAAAATGTTATAAAAGAGACATAATAAAGAACAACATACAAAGTTGAAGTACCCTGAATCTCCCCAGATGTGAAAATAGTCCACCTTGGCAGCAATTTACAACCTGGAAATGCATTTTGCCAGTCACCCCAAGCTCCAGTTATTCTGAGTCCTCAACTTAGGATCACAACTGAGTCAAAAATTATTGTTAAGTGAGTTTTGTCCCATTTTACAACCTTTTTTTTGCCACAATTGTTAAGTGAATCACTACATATGTTAAATGAATCATGTGGTTATGATTCATTTATGAATCTGTTCCGCCCTCCCCCATTTACTTAGCTTGAGAGAAGCCAACTGAGAAAGTTACATGACCCTGGGACAGTACAATCATAAATACATGCCATTTGCCAAGTGCACAAATTTTGATCACATGACTATGAGGATGCTGTAATGGTTATAAGTGAGAAAACATGTCATAAGTCACTTTTTTCAGTGCCATGGTAAATTTGAACAATCATTAAAGAATGGTTGTAAGTCGAGGACTACCTGCAATGAAATGATCAGTGGTGGGTTGCCCCTGGTTCGATCCAGTTTGCGTGAATAGGTAGTGGTGACGCTGTGATGTCACTGAACCGGTTCTACGTGTCCCGGACTGCCGCCCCCCCACGCACCTATACTTACCGTTCCATGTACGCAGCGTGCACAGCGCGCATGCACAGGAAACCTTTTTTGACATTTTTTTGTCAAAAAAAGCTTCTGCGCATGCGCCGGACGCACACACCATGCACCCCGACCACACGCGAAGCGCGTGCACCTTTAGAACTGGTAGGAAAGGTAAGTAGAACCCACCCCTGGAAATGATGTTCTTTTTCTTTTATGGGCCTGTGAACCTATATGTCCCACCTTTGCTTTGAGACTGGAACAAGACAACCTACCTCAGCCATCATCCTGCCTCCTAGCAACTGCCTGAAAAATCCAAAAAACTGTTTATATACTACACTTGGAGATACTGAGGTAAAGGAAGTTGACCTTCCACTCCATCATTTGCAACAGCTTGCAAATCTAGTGAGTTATAGTGGAGCTGAACCTTGTGTCAAAGAAGGCAAAATAAGCTTTGCTAGTTCATAAGAAAAAAAAATCTAAAACCAAGTCATGAAATACAGTACTTTTATTTTATCAGGAAAATCAAAGATCCATGCAACTGCATTTTATTCATGTTCTCAAACAGCAACAATGGTCAGCAGGCTGCGCAAGGAAGCAATCTAGCAATCCATCCAAGCTCTACTGCTCCCCAGGCATAGCCACCCTATGTCAAGGAGAATAATTAATGGAAGTTTTCCCCCAGCTTGTGATATTTGGTCAGTGGAGAAGCAACCTGTGCACACTCTTAAAAAATTATATATGCCATAAAGAAGGACAACATAATTTGCTGGAATCATGGTTGTGACATGATAGGGTTTTCCAGTGAGAGGAAGAGATTTCTATTTCTATGTACAATGAAAAGATTTCTCCATCTTTTTTAAGGGTTGATTTCTAACGCTCCTAATTTTCATTGTAGAGGTAGAATCCACCCATAAATTTTATTAACATTATTTTGCATGCATAAGATTCACCAGGGTTAAAAGCTTGAGCTGGGGTTAAGGAACTTTCACTAGCTTCAGTATGTTTCTAATATTAGAGTGGCCCGTTTCCTTTGCATTTTGAGTAAGGTGGTTGGAGAAGATATTGATAACCATTTTGACCATATACGATAGTAACAGTAGTTGCTATTACACCTGTGAAATAAGTCGGAGACAAGATGCACAACTGGAATAACATTTTCAAATCAGCCAACCTCACAGCTAAAATCACCCTCTCAAAACTCAGTCTCACCCTGAAGTGCTGCTTATCCATGCAAAAGGGAAATTAAGCAAATGCTTTACCTTTTTCTCCATGAATTATATCCTGATGCAAAAGTAATCAACAATAGTGTTGCATAAAGTGCATCATGAAGAATGTGTTAATTGCTCCATGACATGACTCTTCCATAATCTGGAAGAGTTTGTTCACCTATCTGTCAGAGCTATCTTCATTTCTTGAATACTCAAACCAGCCACTGAGCAAAGTTACTCCTGAGTTAACAACCATTTGTTCAGTAACCATTTGAAGTTGCCATGGTGCTGAGTTAGTTGTAGTCATAGTTATGACTTGAGATCTCTGGGATCTCATACTCTGCAGTGTACTTTTGCAGCAACATCCTCTCCCCAACCCACATGTACTTGCATGGTGCTAATGTCAGGGTTCCAAGTAACAGCCCATATTTTGATTTGTCCCTGACAATAGCACGTCCATAGCCTGCACACACCTGTGCAGCACTGCAGTCCCCCTCCCCAGCTTATATGCATTCACTACAGCACCCCCTGCCTCACTCCATATTATACCCATTCTCAGGCCTCCTTATGAGCCACCTGGGACTTGCAACTTGCAGATGACTTCCCCTTGACTTTTGTTTGTGGGAAGCCTGCAGGAAGTGACAAGTTGAACTCCTCACTTAATGATGTATATTTTTTGCTTAATGAAAGGGACTATCAGGATTGCTTTTGCTAAGTGATGCAGGCATATGTTTATGATTGCATTGCTTAGTAATAGAAATTCCAGTCCCAGTTACCATCATTAAGCAAGGACTACCTGTACACATGGAAAAGCTTGAATACAGTAGTTTTGAAGATATGTGATCTACAACATACAGGAGTTGATGCCCTGTATCAGCTCTCTGCGTTCATCAAGAGATACAGCACATTCGACTGCCTTTGAAAGAAGTCTGCAAAACATTCAGATCAGGGGTGAAATCCAGCAGGTTCTGACAGGTTCTGGAGAACTGGTAGCAGAAATTTTGAGTAGTTCGGAGAACCGGCAAATACTACCTCTGGCTGGCCCCAGCGTGGGGTGGGGATGGAGATTTTGCAATATCCTTCCCACAAGAGTGGGGAGGGAATAGGAATTTTGCAGTATCCTTCCCCTGCCATGACCACCAAGACATGCCACACCCACCAAGACACGCCCACAGAACCGATAGTAAAAAAATTTGGATTTCACCACTGTTTTGGAGTTTCCTGGTGGAAAGAACTTCTAAGTAAGCATCCCTAAAATTATAACATTTAACTGTCCCCTGCCTCTGAAATAATCTCCCTTCAGATTTCAGGATGACCCTGGCCCTGTTGGCCTTTCACAAGGCTGCAAAATCTTAGTTGTGTGCCCAGGCCTGGACCCACGAGTGTGTTAAGGTCCCCATTTCCTTGTTGTAATAATACCCATAGTAAATATTTTATTTGGTGCCATATATATTTATTTTGTACAGTTTAGCTGGTTTTAATTGTTATTATGTCTTATGATGTGCACTGCTCAAAGTCACTTGTTGAGATGGGCAACTATAGAAATAATAAAATAATAAATAAAATAAAATGTCTACATTAATTTTTCAACTGATTTTGGGCTAAGCCTCATTAAATCCAATACGTAGACTTGAGTAAATATATAAATTTCCCTTTGAAATGATGGAACCTAAGTGATTTAGAAACATGAAAAGTGAATTACAATGAAGATATAGCTTTTTATTTTTAATGTATTTCCCATGTGGTGGAAGAGAAGTGATGAAAATAGCATAGTGCTTAACACAAATGTCAAAGATTAAGTCACAGTGATAACTGTTTAGCCAAAGGTCACAATCAAGAGCAAAATTATCTTTGTGACCATTTAACACAAGGCATGCATGAAAAAAAGAAAAAGTTTCACAATTCAAAACATGTCAGGAATACAAACATTTTCTTTGCAACATTTATTTTATTTTATTTTATTTTATTTATTTAATATGCTGCCCAACTCCCAAAGGACTCCGGGCGGCTCACAATAAAAACACAATAGTATAATACAGTAAAAAAGAAATAAAAACAAGTTTAAAACAATAAAAATAACAAGAACACTCATATCTTGTCTGGGGCCGGATCTCGCTGGTTCACCACAGCGAGATCAACTGCCCCATGCCTGCTGGAAAAGCCAAGTGTTAACTGCTTTACAGAAGGCCAGTAGGGTGGAGGTAGTCTGGACCTCGGGAGGTAGTTGGTTCCAGAGAGCCAGAGCAGCCACAGAGAAGGCCCTTTCCTGCGGGCCCGCCAGCCGACATTGTTTAGCTGACAGAACCCGGAGGAGTTTAGGTCATCCCTTTCTTTATATGGAATTAAAGTGCAGGGCATGTTTTACACTGGGTAAATTAAAACAGATGTATAGCTTTGGTTGCCACAAAGCAATTGCAGGGGTTGGCAATATGTGATATTCAAAGATGCAGTTGTACTGCAGTTCCCATCCTCCTTCAGTACTGGCCACACTAACTACAGCTCATGAGGCTTGGAATTCACAGCAACTGGCAAGTCCGATTCTATATATTGTCCATCTCTCCTTTACTTCGTATAATCTGTTGCAGTAGGCATGCAGGAAAAAAAGCACTTGTTCTTTTTTTTAACAGTTTTCTTTTTTTTTATTGTTTTCTTTTTAACAAAATCTTCTCTACATTTATCTAGGGTTCAAAAGTTCAGTCTGAAGTGCCAAAACTGGAGTTATAGTGGTACTGGCCCTTACGGATCTCTTGATGGTCTTTGGTAACATTGGTCAAATTATCTTTCTAGAATACTTTGGAAGGATTAGCATGGATGGCACGATGGTTGCAGTGGTTCTTCTCTTTCCTCTGGGGCAGGTTCCTGTCAGTGTTGGTGGGGGTTCCATGTAGTGTTAAGCCCCTGCTTTGCAGGTTTTCTCAAAACTCTGCTCTCTTGCCATCCCACACCTTTATAGGATGATGGCATCGGCTGGAATGGGTTTAATCATCATCAGTATGCTGATGATATTCAATTACATATACTATATCTATCTCAGGCCAAGCAAGTGATGACATCAAGGTTTTGTCCACAAGTCCAAAGAGTGGGGTGGGAGAGGGACTGGAGGGGGAAGAAGAGGCTTTGATTTAGCCCTAGCAAGAGTGAATGGCTAGAAATTTTAAGAGTTCACTAAACCAGGGGATTTTCTAGCATTTGTTGTGGCTGGGATAGCATTCTCACAAAAAGTATCACAAAGAGTGCACAGTTTGGGAGACCACCTAGAATCTCAGCTCCAACTTGACAAACAGGAGGCACAAATCCATTACAGCTGTTCCTGAATTGGGAGGCCCTACTTATCATGGCTTGGTCACTTCCACTTTCAGATTACTGCAACACAATCTATATGGAGTTGTACTTGAAGACTTCTCAAAAGCTGTAACAGGTCCAGAATATGGTGGTGTGAATAGTTAGGGGTTCACTAAGCTACTTTCAGGTAACATTACTTCTGCACAAACTGCAGATTCCTAGTAGGCTTCCATATGCAACTGAAGATGCTGGGTATTACCTATGAAGTCCTTTGTGGTTTAAATTTGGTTATAATCTCTTATTAGTTTGACATAGAGCAACACAAGGCACCCACAAATACTCATACTGCTGCAAGATTTAATAGGACAGACTTGCTTAGAAAAATAATTCTCATTGAAAATCATTACAAAACATAAAACCTGTTTAACATATTCTATGGATGTGGCTGTCACCTTGACAACAGGACAAGGTGTTTCTACTTCATAGAAACTGTTACTATAGCCATTCTTAACAAAAGTAGTTATAGTTGGCATATAGTAGTTAAAAGTGGCATATCTGGCATCTGTTTCTGGGTCTGACTATCTGGTAAGACTGACAATAAGGCACCAAATTGGTATATGCTGGTAGGTGATATTGCACTGTATTGATTAATCTAGAATGATGTTACCATGGAATTTTCTCAACTGAAATGAAAAAAAAAAAGATCCTATAAGATCCTGAATTTTAGTCCTCTTCTCTTCTCTTCTCTTCTCTTCTCTTCTCTTCTCTTCTCTTCTCTTCTCTTCTCTTCTCTTCTCTTCTCTT
>JANHFM010003410.1:12454-22823 GCA_032468115.1 Grayia smithii | reverse complement strand
AGAATTCTCCAGCCAGCTGGGAGTTGAAGTCCACAAGTCTTAAAGCTGCCAAGTTTGAAGACCTCTGCACTAAGGAATCATCGCTAAGTCTCAGGGAAAGCCTGATCCTTTTATAGTTCTGCATCGGTCTCTTTGCCAGAGACTAATACGTTCCCCCCTCCTCCTTTGTACTGGTGCATCCTTTGAATAACGGTGTCCTAAACTCTTACTTCAACCCTCCACTGCCCAGAATCTCCTTCAAAATAGGAAACCCGCCCGACGAGCTCGTAAAGGAGACGGCACCGCTCCCGCCCCCTCGTGGCCGTTAAAAAAAAGTGGGGGGGAGGGGGCGCGGCGGACTTTACAGCGCACGCGCCGCACTTCCGGGGGAAATTGCTAAGCTAGCGCGTGGTCCGAGTTCTGTTGCGCCCCTCCTCCCCCCCAGTTCCTTCCCCCTCGCGCGCTGGTCCCTCTTGGCTCGCGATGGTGGGCAAAGTAGTAAGGCGGAGGAGGCTCCACCAGCCCGCACCGAAGCCGACACAGCCGCAGCAGAGTGGGGGCGAGGAGTTGCTTTCGGCGGCCGTGCTGACCTTCAGCGCTAACACCGGAAAGGTGGGTGGCGATGGTGCGAGGAGGAAGACAAGAGCGCAAGAGACAGGCGCATCCCTTGAATAACGTTGTCCTAAGCTCTCATTTCAACACTCCACTGCCCAGAATCTCCTTCAAAATAGGAAACACGCCCGGCGAGCTCGTAAAGGAGACGGCGGCGCTGCTGCCCCCTCGTGGCCTTAAGAAAAAGGGGGGCGACGGACTTTACAGCGCACGCGCCGCTCTTCCGGGGGGGGGGGGATGGCTTATCTTACTGTGAAAGAAATTTTCTGAAAGTTAGGACCCTTAATCCATGGAATAGCTTGCCTCCTGCAGTTCCATCACTTGGAGTTTTTCAAAAATAGACTGGACAACCATTTGACCGAAATTTCCTGCCTTGAGCAGGATTGGACTAGGAAGACCTCAGCTCCCTACCAGCCTTATGTTCATCTTCTATGTTCAACCAATTTTCAGTTTGCAGTTTTGATCACTGCAGTTGACAGTCTGAGAAAGGCTGATTTTAAAAAATAATTCCTATGTCTAAAAAAGAAAAGAAATTAAGTTGATTTTCATTTAAGCTGCATTTTTATAGTAGCAGTAGTGTTTTAATTCTTGCATTCTTGAATAAAATTGCAAAAACAACAGCCATATATCTCAATATGATTAAAATTGACATTTTGAGGAAAGAAAAATACCCCCCAGCAAACAAATTAATATTCTTATAGAGGTATTAAAACCTGTTCCATAATTTTTGATGGATAGACTCAAAATAAGTCCGGTGCTGCGACTGCTGGCCTGGCCCTCGAAGCAGTAGGCAGAGGCAAGGGGGGGAGGCATGTGATCTGGCCTGCCGGACATGCTGCATGGCTGCATCATGGCCATGGGCAAGCAAAGACAGATGATGGGACGGAGTGGTGGCCGGACGTGGGAGGCTCATCTCACGTGTGCGGCCAAGCTGGAGGACAGCGGGGGCCGAGCTTGCAGGGTTAGGGTTAGGCTCACAGATTTGCCCCTTCCCCGTTTCTCCCCCCTTCCACCCTCCCTCCCTCCCTCCAGAAAGGGAATTTCTGCCTCTCAATACAGGCAACAGGCTGATGTACAGGATCTTTCTGCTTCTCCCTGGAGCAGTTATCTTTCATTGTCAAAACTGGGAAGCCACTTGTTCTCCCTCTTACCCACCTCCCCAGCCACTAATCAGCTCAGTCCTCCTCTGCACAAGGCTCTGCAGGGTTCTTGCAGAGGCAGGCGGTGGGGCGGGAGTGGTGCCACGTCACGGTTCCTGTGCACTCGCCCCCTTGTGTCCTCCAGCTCCACTGCACACACGGAACAAGCCTCCTGTGGACCCCTGCCTACTCCGTCCCACTGTCTGTCTTTGTTTGCCCCTGGCTATGATGGCATGCTGCATCATGTGTCTAACCCCCGTACCTCTGCCTCCACCTGCTGCTTGGAAGGCCGGGCCAATGGTCGCAGAGCTCGGACTCACCTGTGCTGCAAGGACTGTCAGCCCCCATATGCTTACTGCTTCCTGCGCTGGCCACGCCCCCTCCCCAAGGACTGACAATCTTAACTGGGGCTTATTTGAGGGAGGGGCTTATATTAGCACCCTAAAAATCATGCTAGTGCTTATTTCCTTGAGTCTTATTTTCGGGGAAACACGATATAAGTTAATAAGCTAAATATACTAAATCAGCTTGAAGAACAGAGTAGTGATTACATAAACTAAGATACCAAGTGGTTTGCAGTATTATATGTTCTGCAAAAACACTACCAGTGTTTGCATACTATAGTTACATTATATATAGTTACATTACAGTAAACATGCCTCTTTTAAAAGAAGAAATGAAGTTATTGCTCCAATTCTGTATACCAAAATGGAAACAATGATTAACATTGGCTATATCCCATCTTTATTTTTGTTCTTGTTAGGGCAAGGGAGTTCTGACATCAAACATTTTTTCTGGGGTGAATATTGATCCAAAAATTCTAGTGAAGAAGTTGGACACTGATTCAAGGAATCCTGTTTCAGTCATAAAAGGTAAGAATTGAGCATCTTTACACATGTCTTTGCAATGAATAAGAATGTAAAAATGGATAAAATTTGTCTTATGTAATGACAGTAATTTGTTTTGATTTGATTTGAAATAGATAAATTGGATCAAGGGATAGAAGTGGAAATCGCTTCATATTGAACAGAATGCATATTTTTCTTCACACTTAACATCATGATAACAATGATTCTTTGGCTGCTTCTCTACTTTGTGAGAAATAGATGATCTCAGGGGATTGTAATTCTCCCCATTAAGACTTGTCCGTGATGTGATCCTGGTTGCCAGGGCAAGTGACTTGGATCCAGTTCATCTCCCTAACTTAAATCAGTGCTTACTCCCAAAAGCACGGATTTTATTCTAGTTGGGAACACTCTGGAGTTCTCAAAGTCTGTCTTTTGCTCATAATACTCCTCCCTCCCTAACGATGTATGAAGTGCATTTATGTCAGAATTACTTAGAAGAGAATGGAAAAGAGAGTGCAAAAACATACTGCTGATTTGTTTAATGTCCTGTATTTTTAGTGTAATAATGCAGTTAGTCTAATCTTTTCCTAAACAACTTGCAAAAATGACTGTTGTAAAATTATTTAATTTTTGAGAAATGTCCTAGTTACTGTTGTTTGTTATACTGTTCCTCAGTTTGCCTGTCTATCTACAAATATACACACAGATACACATGCATACAGACCTACACACAGTATGTAAGTATCTTGTGGTGCTTCTTGTCCCTTGCAAGAAATTTTCATAAAATATAGAAATTGGTCCAAGAATGCTCTATATTTTTTTAAAAATACAGATTTTTACCTCTTGGTGCTTAAATATGAAGCTGGGCATGTCATTCTTGCTTAAGATGATATATCTCCCACCCCCTCAAAAAACAAGTTTACTTATAAGTGCTTTTCTGCTTTTAGTTCAGGACAAAGTTTATGGACAACTGCTCTTATAGTACTGATAATCCAATACAGTATTACTCTGTAATATTATTTAACTAATTCACTGTTGTATGGATGCCTTAATTGTTGGCAAACTTGCACCCTCCAATCTATTTCTAGTCATTAAAATTATTTACATTTTTACGATACAATTAGCTCTTGATGAATTTTCAGAACTTTTATGAGCTAGAAATAGCTATTTCAAGAATCTCAAATCTACCCTCTAAAATCATGTTTTTAAACTACTAACATTCGAATCAAACATTACATTCAATACTAATATTTTGCAGTTTCTGTGGTAACTAGATTGCAGAATGAATTGTTTTCATGAGGTTTACATTTTTGGAAATAAAACAGTCAGGTCTGTATATAGATATAATTAGATCTGAGTGTAAAGCAATAGATGCTGTAACATGCAGATGCAGTCAATTTTTAAAAAAAGTTTATTTGCTTCTTCATTCTTTGCTTTTCTTACATATTGACTGATTAAGATTCTGAAGAACTAGAAATCTCTTAATATCTTTGTTGATTCTAATAAAGTTGCTGATTTTTTTCCCCAAAAGGATAAGCATGATTTCCATTTGCATAACTGATAGAAATAATTAATAGAAACTTGTAATAACTGATAGAAAAATGTTTTCAAGGCCTTTCTAGAAGGAAAAATATTTGTAAAATGAATTTACAGGCTACTGCCAATATTATGGAAGCAGACTTTTGTTTGTGCAGTGGAACTTCTCCTTCCTTTCCTTCCTGCTTGTAAGAGTTAGTTCTCATGCTATCAACACTATTGGTGTGAACTAGATATGAACAAACCTGCCCATGTGACAACAAAGGACAGATTGAAAAAGGCCAGAAAGGAACAAGCAATATATTATATAATGCAGGAAAGAAAATATCGAAAGGAGTTTGAATATTACTTCTCTAGATATTTCTTCTTGTTCTGCTTGCTCCATTCCAAAAGCCCATCTCTTCCCAACATTCGCCAAGTCTGTAAGTCTCCCAACATTTTTTAAATCATTCTGCCAGTTTTGAAAGACTAATATCCTCCTACTAATGTTTCAATTCCTTTTGCATTGTCCAATGTAAAGGTGGATTCCCCAGTCTTGGTTCCCTCCATAATTCTATGGATTGCACTACCACACCTAGAACTCCCCGAGGTGATGTGCCCAGGTTAGAAAAGAATATTATTCAGCAGGAGCAGACAACCTTTTTGGGAAGTGGGGTGGGTGGATGGAGAGTATTCTATTCTTCCCGTCTCCAAATGCCCACTTATTAATTGTAAAACTTAAATGGATTAGATCAGGGATGTCAAATTTGATTGTATTGCAGGCTGCATCAGCATTGTGGTTGTCCTCAGGAGGCGTGGCCAGAGTGGCCCAAGGGGCATGGCCAGCTAGACGTCACTTGTCACTCATGGGCTGGGCAGTGTTGGGGAGGGAATCCAGGGGTCTCTGGTGGGTGGGGCGGGAGGCTTGTCCCCCAGGAAGTGAAATGAGACAACGCAAGGGGTGGAGTGGCTGGTGCTTGAAACCGTCAGCCAACACTCGCTCATTGCACTTTGTGGGTGGGGGCAGATGTTTTCCAGCCCCTCAGCAGGTATACACTGCGGCTCCAGAGCCCGTTCCACCAGGCTCACTGTCCCAGCGTCACGCACAGTGGCATCAACAGAAGGTGGAGGTGGGGGAAAGACAGATGATGTGGACGCACTTACTCCGTCCCACTGTCTGTTTTCATTTGCGGCTGGAGACCAGGTCACCGCTGGTTGTCTTCTTGGACCCTTCGTAGGTCTTGCACTTGGTCTGTGCATGAAGTGTGTTCCCCTCGCGCACCTGATAACGCTGCAGGCTGCTGCTGCCGCCGCTCAGTAAACCTACCACTGCTGCTCGGCAGACCCACCGCTGCTTGAAGGAGCTAAAGCAGCCAGCTAAAAAGGCCGAGTAGAGGTGGAGAGGTGGTAGAGCACACCCAGGCCCAGCAGGCAACAGACAGCCAACATGAGTGGGGAAAGCCACATCCCCAACAGCACCATGGCCGCCCAGGCTCAGCAGAGATGGGGGAGGCACGCAGTCCTTGCTAGGCCTGGGTGGTCATGGTGCCGATGGGGATCTTACTTACTTACTTACTTACTTACTGCTCGTGGCCTTTCTACCTGGCTGCTTCATCTCCTTTGGGCTGGGCAGGTCTACCGCTCTGCGGCAGCCTGCGGTGGGGCCAAGATGCATTGGTGAACAAAAGGGTGTACCTTTTGCCTGTTGGGCCTGGGTGTGCTCTACTACCTCTACTTGGGCTTTCTACCTGGCCACTTCACCTCCTTTGTGCTG
Source organism: Grayia smithii (assembly GCA_032468115.1). NCBI lineage: Eukaryota > Metazoa > Chordata > Lepidosauria > Squamata > Grayiidae > Grayia > Grayia smithii. The sequence continues at coordinate 16,956 of JANHFM010003410.1, read as the reverse complement.
GGTGGACCTGGTACTCTGGGCGATGATGGCAGTGGCCTAATGGACCTGAATGAGCTGCTGGTGGCCTTGGTGGCAGCAGTTCACAGAAGTGCCTAGGTGTGTCGAACTGCTCTCCAACCGCAAGCCAAAACAGAAGGGATGGAGCAGCCACCCCACCCCTGCATCACCTTGTCTTGGCCCACAGCGGCAGCAGTAGCAAGAGGCAGAGGCGCAGGGGAGACACAAGCTGTCAAGGGTGCTGGATGCACTGGACAGCCATCTACCCTTTCCCAGCCATATAGGATGGAGCAAGCACATCCGGTGGTCGCATCACGTGCTTCCCCCCCACCACCACTCTGCCTGCTGCCGGTGCTGTCACCATCATGACTGTTTCTTGGAGGGCCAGCTGCAGAGCCTCTGCTGCAGGACACACATCCCCGCACATACACCTGAAAGGCTGGTAAGCATGGCTGTCCTGGAAACTGTAAGGGGCCAGTCTGCATTGCTTCGGCCAGGCCGATTCTATCCCAGCAGGTTCATGTGCTCACACACCCAGCCTACGCCATCCTTGCAGGGATGCCTGCGCATAGAAGGCAGTGGATGCAATCATAGGCCCGGCCCACCCTATCCTGGCATGCGCCCAACTCCTCCTGTGTGCACACGTGCCTGCTGGGATGGTGGGGGCCGGGCCTGTGCACGTGTGCACCCACTACCTCCGCGCATAAGTAGCCGCCAGGATGGGATGCGGACTGGCCTCTTACCATTTCTAGGACAAGCAGAAGCTGGATCTGACCACATTGCGGTCCAGAAATGGCCTGTGGGCCTTGAGTTTGACGTCCGGGAGTCCTCTGGTGGCCTGAGAGGGACAGCAAGGCTCCTGTGGTGGATGACGCTTTGGCACTTGCCCTGGTCTCACCTTTCTCCACTAGAGACCTCCGGATTCCCCCTCTCAGCCTTACCACCCCACCCCCCCAAAGGAGGGGAGGACGACGCTGTTGCATGTGGAAGCGTGGAGGAAAAAGTTTGCAGGAAGCAATTTCCTCTGAGTCCAGCTTCTGCCTTGACAGATCTCTGGAGAAGAGGAGGGAAGCTTGCTCCAACAAGTCAGCATCCTTACCACATGATTGGAAATGACAATTTCCTTTCGAGAAGGGCCAGCCTCCCTCATCAAGAACCAGGGAGCACTGCTCTCCTGCCTCCTCCTCTTGCTCTCCAGAGATCTGTTCAAGGCAGAAGTTGGACTTGGAGGAAACTGCTTCCTGCAAACTTTCTCCTCCGCCCTTTCACATGCAGCAGCATTGTCCTCCGCCTCCTGCTTTGCTGGGAAGAGGCACTGGACAGGGAAATGCCAATGATGTCTGGGATTGGGAGAAGAATGTCTCCTTTTGTGTGCTGTGCGTGCACACACACACACGCTATTTCAAGTTTGCAGATTTTTATCCACATCTGAGCTTGCAAACTGCCAATCATTCCTGGGCTTTGGGAGAAGGCTCTCTCCTTCCTCTGTGGATAAAAGTACCCAAACTTAGAATGCAGTGTGTGTGCAGTGTGTACGCGTGCGTACGTGCACTCATTTGGCTGCCAGCAATTTGGGGAGGCGAGCTTGTGGGGCACCGAATTGTCCCGATGTTGAGTTAGCCGGGGTGACTTATTCTGCCCTGATGCAGTCACCCAGAGTCAGCCGTGCCCAGTGAGCGGCATCAAGCTGGCCGTGCCCACCCAGCTACGCCCATCTAGTTGCAACAACAAAGCTATGACCGCCCAGCCACGCTCACCTGGCCACTGTAAGTCATCATAGTTTTATATGCAACTGGCCCTTTGAGGGAAACCATAATGCTGATGTGGCCCTCAATGAAATTAAGTTTGACACTCCTGGACTATAATGTGGTTGAATCAAGCTATGGCTTTCATTTTATGCTTTGAATTTATATTAAAGCTCGATGACCTTGCCCGTCACACATATCTGTACATGCCAAATCAGAATATATGCTGAAGCATTCAACTGGAAGAAGTACACAGTTTGGAAATCCAATAAGTTGCTAATGAAAATGCCATTTCACAAATATTGACTGAAAAAAGAGCAAGCTTTGGTGGTTGTCAGTGTCCTCTTCATGCAGCAGATGATAGCAGTGCCTAAAATAATATCAGGAAAGGACAAGAATGATTTACCAATGTTTGAAATCCATTTTGCAAGCTTTCTGTTTTGATAACTGAGCAAGCAAAAGGATGCAAATTAGAGGTTTATTAAGAATGTTGCAGTTTGCTTCTGAATATAAATAATACAAAATCCTTCAGAGTTGTGTGCCCTCTTTCCTAAAATATCCAAGTTCAGTCTGAGGTAACCTTTCATATCCCATTAATGTAGTACATATTGGAAGGGGGATATTTGCCTGTTCCCTATACTATCAGAAAGAATAAGAAGAAACTTACAAGAGGCACACTATGAGGTGCATGTTCTCTGATCAGTATCTCCCTTCTGAATAAATTTTACCTATTCCATTAAAATCCACTATGGCTTTTCTGCATTCGGAAGGAATATTAGTTCCTATCACTTTTCTGAAGATAAAAAGCAATTACAATAATAGTTGTCTTTTTTTAGAATTTATGTTATTCTAAAAAAATAAAACCTTATTAAAGATATCATCTATAATCCAGTAATTGGATGCTTATGGATTAGCACCACAATCATGTTATTTATGTAGTCTAGTTAGCATATTTTAAGTCTTATTTATTAATTATAAAAGACAGAGACAGTAGATGTAGGCTGTTTGATATGTTGTTTTATTTTCTGTTCAGTTAATTACATTTACTTCCAATACTATCTCTCCAAAATCCAGATTTAAAATTAAAGTGCATTTAGAGAACATATTGTTCATTGATGCAAAGAAACATTATTTCTCTTGTGTTTCAGGTGAAGATGAAAAAGTAATGTCTAAGAAAGAAAAAATGAAGATGCGTAAGGAGAGATGGCTGCAAAGTTAGTATTTGTTTAATGATTTTCACAGATAGCTGGATTGTTAGGTACAGTGTGCCGAACAAGAAAATGGTCTTGGAAATATGAACAAGAATCTGTCTGAACAGTTATTTCTGACAAAGGCCCAGTATATATATGGAATGAAATGTATAATTCTGCTGGCTCAAATTATTTCAAAACTTATCTAATTTTCTTAAATACATATAAATCGTATTATGCTTAGATATGTGCATATTAAATACAAATGCTAAATACTATATAGTAGATTGTCATGTAATGCCTTTTAATTACAGAAATAAATCATACAGAAATAATTCCCCTTCTATACTTCTATAAATTATAATTCTATAATTTCTAAGATTTTTGCCCCCAAATCTAAGATCTTATCTAAAAATTACATAAGAAGTAATCATGTGAGCGATGCATATTTTGACTGTTAAGAAGGTTAGGTTTCCACCTGGGACAGGCAGATAAATCTAGTGGGAGTATAGAACCCCAGACATTTTGATGTTCTGTATTGTATTTGATGGTTAAAAATGCTCTGAGGCTATAAAGAAGCTGGAACGATTTCTCACTGGAGGAGAAATATAATGTAAGTACATGGAGAAAACGGGGTGACGTTGGTGCTTCTGCCTGTTTCCAAGGAGCCTTCTCAATTTTAATTGATAAGGGTGTGGTTTTGTGTATGTTGAATATTTCTGTTCCCAGAAGCAAAAGTTTGAAGACAATGCTGATTTAATGTTTAATAATTTGGTATTAGGATTATAATGTGCATTTGATTGCTTTTCAGTCATATCTAAGATCTCTTTGAATTCACATTGTCAGTTATTTGATTTCCTCACCTTCACACACTGCACTTCATCATACATTTTAGATAGTCCCAAAAAAGGGAAAGACAAGAGTAATGTCTTTGGCTACCATAAAGCAAACGGGATAGAAGTGGAAAGGAAAGAAAATAATGAGCCACTTGTGATAAGAAATATGGGATTTCATGATTCAACACAAAGGAAGTGGAGTGAATAAAGGAACTATCTAAAGTTTCTTCATAAATATCTAAAGTTTCTTCATAAGTGGAATCCTGGAAGGCCAGTTAACAACTAAAATGGTTTCCTGTGAGGACATTTTAATAACCAAAAATTGTTTCTCAGGATAGATAAAGTGTATTTTTAAACCATGTACTGGTTGGCTATATAGATTTTGCAAACAAATATCCCTCAGTGAGATATTTCATACCAAGATTTAAAAACACAGTTAACTCACTGAGGTTTTATTAAAGATAACAGTTATTTTAATGATCTCTGGACAATAAAATGAGTAATAATGATAAAATGAATAACATAGTACATATTATAGAACCAATTTCACACTTCAATCTTAGAAGGTCATTAGCATATCTATGATTTGAACTTATAAATACCTGATGTAATGAGAGAGAACAATTGGAGAAGAAAAATAATGAGACTTAATAATAACAGTGTCAGACTTTCTATTTCTTTCAAGTTGCCAGTTTGAAGGAGGGAGGGGGTGGTTTGAGTTAGACATAATAATC
>JANHFM010003409.1:129997-154831 GCA_032468115.1 Grayia smithii | reverse complement strand
TCTTTTAATTTCTTGGCTGCAGTCCCAATCTGTGGTGATCTTGGAGCCCAGGAAAATAAAATCTCTCACTACCTCCATTCAAGATTTAAATCATTACATTTCTTCAAGCCTTTTTGGACCCTCAGTGATGACATTGCACACCCCTCCCCCCCCCCAGGGCTCCAAGGACCATGAGTTGAAAGCGACTGGACAAGATTATCTATAGCTAAGAGAATATTAGCGATCGAAGGCTGGGTGTGTGGAAACAGATTTCAGGCAGCAGGACAAAGGAACAGGTATTACTGTTGCAAAAGTGAATGGAAAAAGATGAGGGAGCTTGAATCTTCTGCTGAAGATTTGTAGAATTAAAATAAAAAGAACATGTAGATTTCCGCAGCTTTGTGCAATCCTCGAGAGTTACTCTCAGTCCCAGCCCTCCGCTCTGAAATCTGTGAAGTGTGATATTAATTCATTTTCATAAAATTACCTTCACAGTCCCTCCCCCCCCCTTCCAAGATATTGCTGTATGCAACTCTGATTATAAAGGGATACAGAGAAATTTGCTCAAGGGGGGCATTATAACTTCTTCTATTTACGAGCTGCAAAGAATCTTTTTGACTAAGATTAAACTGAAACTTACATTTGTTGGGATTTTTGTCATGGAAATCTTTTAAGAGTTAGAGATAGATCTTGAAATTCTAGTACTTGAGGGGCTGTCATAGAGGGGATTGACTTGTTCTCCAAAGCACCAGAAGGCAGGAGAAGAAGTAACGGGTGGAAGCTTATTAAGGAGAGATCCAGCTTAGAAGTAAGGAGAAATTTCTATTTCTCTGAAAACATGGCTTTTTAACAAGATCAGCTAAGTGGCCTGGGTTTTTACTTTTTTAGTATTAATCTGATTTTATAGTTTTAAATTTTTGTAGTTAAATTTTAATTATATTTTTAATATTAACTTATCATATTTATTATTGTATTTATAACAGTGTTTTATTTGAATGTTTTGTTTTTGTCAGTATTGTGAGCCGCCCAGAGTCCTCCGGGAGATGGGCGGCATATAAATATAATAAATAAATAGATAAATAAATAAACTAGAAAAATGGAGGTTGGCAGTTTACTCAGACGGGTATTACAGATGGAGCCATTTCTGCTCATTCCATTATATGTCTAGGGATTTCATAGGTCCAGTTTGTTTTCTATTGGAATCTAACTGAAAGAACAACTCTCTTCATGCATATAATGTTCACACTTTGTTCATGCAGGCCCTATTGCTTCCGACTGGTTTCTTCATTCATCTCTGAGCTCATCACAACGTATTTTGCTTGATAGTTCTATGAAACAATTTAGCTTGGGGAAATCACAAGAGGAACCTAGTGTTAAGGTTGCCTCTCTGCAAAGCTTATATTGCACCTCTGGATTTTGGTTATGCAGCTCAAACTTTTTTTTTTTAATCCAAGGTTCTCTGAGCACACAGCTCTGTAACTAAGAAGCCAAATATTCATTCTCTCCCCTGACTCGTTTTTTTCATAGTGAAAACTACAAGAGGCATAATAGAAAATAGCTGAAAGGTCAAAGTATAAAACATTGGATTCATAACAAGACAGCACACACACACACACATCCTACACAAGTTTTGTTGAATCAGGTCCAAATGTCACTTACGATATTCATAGATGAATGCTGCAGGTATCGAGCTCAGAAACTCCATTCCTTGCTTTACTGTGGTGCGCAACAGCTTTGTTGCTTGACCTTAAAACTGCCGCTTGATCTTTTCCCCACTGATCCTGCTACAAGCTTTTCTTCCTACACCTGTCTCTGTCTGGACTGCCCTTTTTCAAAATAACCTCCACCTGCCTCTTTGGGTAGTAAACTCATCCTTGTATTTTAGCAAATCTGTCAGTTGACCTACTTGCCTGGAAAAAATCCAGTTCTTTCTCTAGGGCCTTCTCTCCATATGTGAGGATCTGACCCAACCGAGAGCAATGGAGCCTTTTCATTTATGGCAAGCAATGTGACATTTCACTTGTTATCCCTTGCAAGCGTTAGATGAATGTACAAGAAGCTGGTGACCACATTTAGTGACTACAGATGGAGAGTCTAAGGGATGTTAATGTGTAGAGATCAATAGGACATGATTGATTTAAAAAGTGGCATCTAGGGAGGTTTTAGGTTAGTCATCATGAAGATAACACAGGTGCGCTTTTTAGTGTAAAGTAATAAATGAAATATATGTGTTGAGAAATTATGCTGAAGCCAAACCTCTTCCAAATGACTTTTCCAGGAAAGGTGAGAGGAAGCTGAGCGCTGAGCTGGTGCTGTACCAAAAAAACAGGTGGCCCATTTGGTATAAGTATCTGAATTAATAACTGTTTTGCTATATTAATTAAATACAAGGATATCATAACAGAAAACACTCTGGGGCTGAATGGTTCAGCAAAATTGGCAGCAACAGAAAGTCATTTGAAGAGCTTGGAGTTTTTTTTCTTCTCTGACGTGAAATTTTTTAGTCTTGTGTCTATAGAGTGTAGATGGGAAATCTGCCTTACTTTCCATCTGTGCCATTTTTGGTATGATTTTCTCCCCACATTAATTTGATCCTGTTTCTATAATAATCTGCAATTATGGAAATACATTTAAAATGAATACCACATGAATATTATACAGTATTTTCTTTTTCCCAGATCTGCTTTTCTGATTCTTTGATGTTTCTGAGGCAAAGAATGGATTGGGCAAATTGGAAGTGCAGCAAATGGCAGATAATTTCAGTTCCAAATCTTGCATTAATCCAGAATGTATAGATACAATTTTTCTGAGTGTCCTTTAGCTGCATTAGAATGAACGTTAAAAAAAGCTTCAATTAATCAGAGGCATCCAGAAACTGGGACACATAGACAGGTATACCCCCTTCAAAAAACATTATTCTTCTAGGAAGAAGTATCTAACGTGAATGGAAAGAAATATGTTTTAAAACATAGTCCAAAGAACACAGCCATAACAGTAATGAAATTCGCTATTAGGATCCAAAAACAATCAGTTTGGGACTGCATTGAACAACTTGATTTCCTCCTCTAGATATAACACAAGCTTATTTTCTCAAACTGGTGCCCTCCAGCAGTGATGGACTTCATGTCTTATAACCTCTTACTTAGAGATGTTCTTCCTGAGAGTAATGGAATTTTAGTTCCAAATTACTGGGGGATACCAGTTTGGGAATTGTTTTCTAGTGCCAGGGAGAAAAATTCTGCAGCATTTTAAAAAGCAGTTGCCATTCAATTTGATGCAAGGCAATTCATTTTAGAGATTTTTCAAGAAGACAATTTGGAGACATTATCACAAGGAAAGTTATGTCAATTACTGACTCACTAGATGCTCCAGGTAATTGCTTCTCTGCTCTGCAGCCTCTCTTACTTTCTATATCTCAATAAATTCCAAGAGGTGACATCAAGGAGTTACTGCCATGTCTTTTATAATAGTGGTACTATTGTCACTATAAAAGAGTCACTGTATGAGAGAGACTCTGTTTTTGAAAATGGGCTCACAGGATCAACTGGGATTGTTGCTAATCTACTGGCCTTCCTGCCGCATAGCAACTTCCCTGCTGTTGACTATAATAACAGAATCTTGCAAATCTGATTATGCTGTATCTTCCCCCTTGTTTCTTTTATTCTAATGAGTCAGAGAGGCATCTTCTGAATATGATATATTTTTTCTCAGGGCTTAAAAACTGCTTTAACTCCTTTTGATAACAGTTTTTGCATATTTACACTCTACACAGCAAACCTCCTGCCAATTGGCTCAAACAGGTCTTTTCCCCCCAGCTCTACTGGGGGGAGAAGGGCGGGATATAAATGGGATTTAAAAAAAAAACAATGCTAAAATGTCTGTAATCTTTTGTCAATAGATTAATTGGATCAAAATTGCTAAAATCTCCTATAGTTTTTTGTTTAAGTTTTGGTAGTGCAAATAAACTCTGGATTTCTTAAGTAATGTAGTTGGCAAGATGGGAGTAGTGGACACATTTGGAATAATGGCAGCAGTGATATAAAACATCTGAATGATAAGCATTAGAGAGATAATGAAGTATCTTATAATATTCAACACATACAAAAGCTTATATCATCTTTGTCCAAGAACACATGAAATAGCTAAAGTAAATTTCTTTGTTTTTCTCTGGATAGTATCGCAATAAATCCTTCATGGTGCTTCAAATGCCATTTGAATGGTTAGACTAGCTTTATGATCTTCTTGAAAACGGTAAAATAAGTACTATCTTAAACTGATCAGCATGGGTTTAAGAAAATGTAATTCATGATATGTGCATTATGTTTCAATGCAAAAAATGCTTTCCATGCAGTACTCCTCTTCATAGGATGGTAGTCAGGAGTTGTGCTTTATTGCCAATAGAAGTTTTACATTATAAGGCTTAGGGCAACTTTATTTCAGAGTCATATTCAGAACAGACATTGGAAATGATTGGATTTATGAGATAATGGTAATCAAGGCAAAAGCCACACAAGCGTTTATTTAAACATTCTTTAGTTGAATTAGGTCTTTAAAACTGGGATTAGGATAAAGAGGAAGAGCTGCAGATGATTGAGAAATAGGTAGGCAGACAGACTCACTTAAATTTAGGGTCAAATTGGCTATTTATTGAGACATTACTCAGAAGATTTTAATGAATATCAAATAGAAATAAAAATTCACCACGCTTTCACAGGCAACAAGTAAGAGGTTCACTAAATTATTGATGTGGAAGCTACTGCTTGGCAAGCATTACATTTGTCAATTCATGTGTTCTTGAAGAAAAAATAATCTCCTTATCATTACCATGGTGACATTTTGTCTGGTTTTATGTAGGCATTAGAAGTCTACCTATTTTGCAGTAACTAAGGCTGACCCAGTCAATCCCAGTCCTTCAGAAATAAAGCCATCATTGCAACACTGACTCAGTGTGTGCTTAATTGAAAGCTTATTAGACTGCAGAGAAGCTCCCAGACATGTACTTCTTTTCTTTTCTTTTTTCTTTTCTTTTCTTTTTTCTTTTCTTTTCTTTTCTTTTCTTTTTTCTTTTCTTTTCTTTTCTTTTCTTTTCTTTCTCTTTCTTTCTTTCTTTCTTTCTTTCTTTCTTTCTTTCTTTCTTTCTTTCTCTCTCTCTCTCTCTCTCTCTCTCTCTCTCTTTCCCTCCTTCCTCCCTCTCTTCTTTCCTTCCTTCCTTTTATTTTCCTTCCTTCCTTCCTTCCTTCCTTTCATTCATTCATTCATTCATTCATTCATTCATTCATTCTTTCATTCTTTTCAGGAAGTCGGCTGAACAAAGACCTGAGACATTTTCTCAACCAGAGATTTCAGAAAGGATCTCCAGATCATGAGCTTCAGCAAACTATTAGAGATAACCTTTATCGCCATGCTGTGCCTTGTAAGTAATTAACTTCTCTATTGTATTTGGCATAACAAAATGTAAGTTCTGTTTAGGGGTATCCTTTTAATCTCAGATAATGGCACTGCTGTTGAAAGTTGTTTTCTTTTTTTTTCTCTTTTTTTTGGTAAGATGATTATTCTCATGTTGGTGAGAAAAGGTTGAGTCTGCTTTCCCAGTAGATTTCTTATACCAAGAAGCAAGAAAGTATAGATGGCATACAGAATGTTCCAGATCTAGTCGCTGATCTCATGGTGATTTAGACTCTAAATGGTTGCAGTTATCCTATTTTTGGCCCTCAGCAACCAGCCCATTTTTGGCTGGGATTTACACCATTTTTTTTCTTTTTTGAGAAACCTGTATTTACTTCAGTTTCCAGAAAAAAAAAGCCCAGAACAAATAATGGGATTGATTAACAATCAATGTAGAAACGGTAATAAAATCAGGTCCGATCATGTGATAACCCACTTTAAATCCATCAGTACTTACAATCATATTTGTGGGGCTTGAATTTCATTTGTAAGTTGAGGACTCTTTATATTTCCCTTTAATTTTCTCATTGGGGACTACCTATATTTTCCTTTCATTTTTTTCTCTCGTGCCCTAATTTAATTGACTTATTATTTCTGATTCCGATTTTATCCTTTACATGTGTGTGTATGTATGTACAGTGTGTGTGTGTGTTTGTGTGTATATCTTAGAACTTCAGTTCTAATACATCTGGAAGGCAGTAGGTTGGGAAGGGCTACATGAAAATGTGTATGCAAGGAAAAATGTCTGCTGTTTTAAATCCTTTGTATATGTATATCTCTTGCTGACTTCCTTGAGAACAGTTCTTTTCCTTTCCAATTTCAGAAACGACAAATAAAGCAAAAGAGGCTAAGTTTTCTGTTGGTTCATTTTTCCTCCGTTGCCAAGGTTACATTTCGAAACGCTTCTGATCTGATTCTTTTCTGTGATTTATTGGGCATGGCTAGGAGCTAAACTACTTCGGTTGCTTTTAAATCTCACCCAGGGCCATGATTATAGAAATAGATTTGTGTTTGCATGTTGGATGGGGATGGAAAAAGAGCCCCATTCCCACCCCTCCCCAAAACAGGAAAAGGAGTTAATGATGCTGAACAAGAAACATTTCAGTGTTTCCCATGAATATGAATGCATGCATTTGTAGCTCACTTCTAGGGAGGAGAAGTAATAGACATTTAATGCTACCTTGACTGAGCTACTTGTCAAATATTATCCTGTCTTTCCTCTCTTTCTTTTCTTTACAAGGTTTGGCCATGATAAACATGCTTAGGCTTGTATTAAACTAAAGCTACTACAGTATCCGTAGGGTTGTCTGCAGCTGGGAGTTGGTGGGAGATGGAAGTAGAGAAGGAAGAGAGGGATTTTTCTTTGAGGTTGAAGATTAATCTGGCTGCATACTATTTTTGTTTTAATTCTTTGATACATGTGACCAGAAAAGTCTCTTCTATTGCTAGTGGATTATGAGGTCGAGCATTTTTAAAATGGAATTCCCTGCTGATTATGGAGTAAACATGTCAAAGGCTCACAAGGTCGCTTGCACTGAACGGACCTTGGCTGCCTGCTGATTGTTATTGCTGCAACCAGAGGTCTTATGGAATTGATGATTAATGGCCCAGAATATGTAGAGCAGCTTCTTGCCTCTGCATCCTGGGTGAGTTTGTTAGAAATCTGTGCATTTGAATCGAATAATGCAGTTGCACGTTGTGCAGCCACATTAAAAAACGTATTGGTTTAATAAAAGGATTCTACCAGAGGAATCTTGCTGGGTGCAGGCACCACTGGTGCAATGGCAATTTATCTAGAAGACCTGTAATTAGGCATTACTCTCTCTCTCTCTTTCTTTTTTTTGAAATAGGAAGAACTTGCTTGGAACAAAGAGATAATGTCAGAGTTGGACAGCCACAGATATTCTGTATTATATAAGCAGTTGGCTTGCTGATGATGAGATGGGGAAGTAATTCCCTGGGAGATAGTTAATACCTTGTTGTGGGAAGAGATGTAAGCACTGATCTTGAAGAGATGTAAGCACTGATCTTGAAGAGATGTAAGCACTGATCTGGTGTGGTTACAACTTAATAGCCTCTTTCTCGATTGGGATATGCTAGACAGCTATTGCCCAGTCTCCAACCTTTTAGAGAAGGTTTACTGAAGCAGTGTGAATATCAACTACCCAGCACCTAAAGAAAATAGATTAAGTTGCCTTCAGAGTTCAAGGCCAGACATGGAAAGGAGGCAGCATTGGTTGCACTAGTGGGAGACCTTCTTGGGTCATGGATGGAGAAAGTCTGTTCATCTTAGGCTTATTAGGTCTCTGTGGGTTTTCATACTACTGGTTTACTTATTTAAATTACTGATTTGATTTATATAGCCATCCATCTCACACAGGGGCTCTAGGTAGTCTATAGTAAAATAGATACAATACGTAGTATAAAAAAATAAAACACACAGCAACCAAGTGCTATCAAACAACTATCAACTTAGCAAGGAGACTGGCTCTGTCACACACCCAAGTCTGAGGTGCCAAGACTGTATCTGGCAATACAGTTCTCCCACCATCACCTTGACAGCCTTAGAATCTAGGCAGGGTCCTTCTGAGCCCTTAGCTCCTTCCACGATGCAGCTGCTGGCTACCCTATCTATTATATGACTGCTCCCTAGGCTGCGTCTCTTTGCTTCATGTCCCAGGGTGATTCTCAGAAACCACTAGAGGTGTCAGATTGTCAAATACTGGTGCCATTAACTGCCTGCCCCACCATGTTTTGTACCAGCTGAAGCTTCCAGTAAGGGAAGGAATGACCATGAGCAGGAACCCTTGTACAGGAACAGATACAACTATACATAACTCTATGCATAACACTATGATCTATTTGAAGTGGAAGTTCAGAACGAAAGATGGAAGGTCTCCGGAACCATTTGGTTTTGCTTGGATTGAATCAAAGCCTATTGTGGCCCATTCAGACAGCCATATACTCCAAGTACTGAGATAGAACCTCCCCAGCATCACTCTGGCAGTATAGGATGGAGATAGAAAATTGAGGGGTCTTTGGCACTCTCTGAGCTTGGTTGTTTTCCTGCAGACGTTTCATTACCCAAACTAGGTAACATCATCAATGCTAGTCAACACCAACCCTGAGGTACAAATATTTTCCTTTGTAGATATCAAGTTGAATATTATTAGCATGCTGATCATATCTCACTCCAAGCCATCAGATGAACTCATCCAGCATCTTCATGTAGATATTAAATAGGAGGGCAGAAAGCCCCCTACAACACCTAAAAAGGAAGGTTCCATCTGGACCTCTCCACCCCCCTCATTGCTAACTGGAACCAGCCACAGAGGAAGAAGAAGAACCAACACAACCCTATGCTGTCCACCTGCAACTCCTAGAGATGGCTGAGAAGGATACCATGATCACTCTGCCCAGCTTACCTTCATCATTGTCTTTGCCTGCCTTCCTTTCATTGGGTTCATCCCAATCATGTCTGGGATAGGACCACAGAAACATCCCATAGGCCATCGGGTGAAAATTACAGACAAGTGAGCATGTGTTGGCCATGTGGCACCATTAGTCAAGTTCTTCATTCATGCACTGGCTAGGCTTCCTTTCGTGCACTGGCTAGGGGCTTCTTTTGTGATAGATAGGCAATTCAGAAACGGTGTATGAAGCAAAAATGAACACCAAAAGCAATACAAAATCTTAGTTTTAGCCCCATCTTTATTTAGTCTTTATTTACCATTCAAAGAGGAAGTATTTAAAAATGCCCTAGAAAATCTGAAGCCCCCATCCCCCAAAGCGCATGAACCATAAGCTAAAATTTGGCCACACCAAAACTGAACCAGAGAAATCTACAACTAGTAGTACATAAGTAAGCATTATTGCACTCCTGTGTGAGTTTCACAGAGGCCCTGTACAGTATGAATAAAAAGAAAAATAAATAGAGAGGATGCGAGGTGGGCTGAGAGTCAATATGAAAAACAGATTAGGTGGAAATAAAACATACATTTCATATCCTTTTTTTTATTCTGCCTGGAGAGAGTTCCCTTCGGAATCTTCTAAGAAAAGGCCTTCTCTTTCCCAGATGCTCTGGGGTTATTATTATGGTTTTGGCTCTTTCCTGTTCTGTCGATTCCAGTTCTTAAAAAACATTTTGTGAAGGAATACTAAAGGTTTATCTACCAATTCTTCTGCATCTTAGGCAAGTAAGTTAATTATTTCACCCAATTTGTCCTAGGTTTCTAATCAGCTTATTGGAATGGAACATTTTTATGGCACCTTTATCATTCATTAATATTTTCAGAGATAATTTTAATTACACTATGCCCTCTCTGGAAGTTACTAAAGCTGTTGAAGACTATGTAATTTGCCAGCACAGAAGGAAGTACTTACAGTATATGCCACATACAAATTATATGAAGGTATTTTTTTTAATTTTTCACAAAAATCATGCTCAAGAAAAGTAGTCCATAAATCAGCAACATGTTGTTCTAAATAAGAAGTAAAGGAATACATTCACAGCAGTGGTGGGTTGCTCCCAGTTCGGTCCAGTTTGCGCAATCCTGTAGCGGTGACGTTGTGACGTCACCGAACCAATTTTCCGCGTCCCGGACCCAGGCCCACCCACGCGCCCAAACGTACCTTTTTTTGTAAAAACCACAAAAATAGCGTTCTTGAACTGTGAAAATGGTGCACGCATGTGCATGAAGAGAACCAGTCATAAAGGTAGGTAGAACCCACCCCGATTCACAGTAACATCAGAGCTAACACAGAGATTTGTAGTTACTGAGATATTCTGTCAGGCTCCAAAACCCAAGAAAGATACATTGTGATTCTTCCAAGGAGATTTCTTTATTGTTCCTCACCTAGAGACAGAATCTTGTCAGATTAAAGCATGATACCGCCCACATAAAGCATAAACTCTGGGAACTATTAAGGAGAAGCCATCTTCATCCTGTTTCTCTCACAAAACTATCTGAACTCTGGAATGCACCCACTTCTTCCTGGGAATTCGGACGATGTCAGCCTTCCTTTTCAAAGGCTGTTTCATAGCTATCACTCGATTATACAGAAATATATCTCTGGGGTCACTCAAAATAGGACTTTGGTTACCAGAACCAAGAACAATAATGGTTGCTGAAAATTAGACATGAGACAAAAAAATAAAATAAAAAATAAAATAAAATCTAGAGGCTTTCTGTCTGACATTTAATCCTCTGCATGAAAGGAATATTTGGAAAATTCGTTCAGGGGAATTGAGCCTCAGCATGAGGTGATGAAACCAAGGATATAGATTAGTTATACAGTTCATACATTTTGAGGTTGAGGCAAGTAGACAATGATTGTGTTTGTGAGAACATGTCTGAACTACATTTTGGAATACTGTTTGGATGACTGAGAAGGAGCGGAATAACTTAGCGACAGCATAAAAGTACGAAGAGCTTTAAAAGCTCTCATTGCTATAAGTTGTTACCTGAATTTCTATGTGTGATATTCTAGTGATCTAGAACAGTGGTTCTCAACATTTTCATCACAGATCCACTTTAAATACCTGTTGTGGCCACAAACCATGACCATGGACCCCAAAGACTTAACTCAAAGACTTAACTAAGTTAAATGTTAAATCATAACATTTGCTCAAGCCTTCACAGACCCCCTGTGACAACATCACAGCCCCCCCCCCATGGATCCACAGACCATAAGTTGAGAACCACTTATCTAGAATGTGTAAACAAGTTCTAGATTTTTCTTTTTAAAGTTGACGACATTGTCACCGTATTTCTGTTCCCCATTGTCTGCTTCATGATCCAATGCATAATTCATGCAAACTAATGATTTTCTGCCCTCTGGTATGCAGAATTGGGGATAGGTCTCCCACAAAAAAAAATAACGGGAAAGTCACTTTTGGTTATTGATTGCATCCCTATCCCTTAATGTTGGGGGGAAACTGTAATCTGTTGGAAATTCATGCAATAAGAATATAGCAGCCACATTTGCTGCAAAAGACTGTAACCATGGATACAGCATTGGTCATTGCTTTTGGATACAAATTGGGAAGTGGTGATGGCTGCTGCTGCTGCATCTTGGGCATTGTAGAGCTGGCAGCATGGACCAGTTGGGAAAGATTTAATTGAAGATGCTGGATGGTAGGAGTAGGAAAGGGACCACTGTGTTTCTCTGGAGGGGTCTTCCTGTGGGGAAAGTTTTGAGCAGAAGATGCAATGAACCTACTGACTGTATCCCTAAATTGAGATGTGCTGTGATAGCAGGAAGGTTATTGTATCTTCCTAAAAGATGCATCTGGCACAGTATCTTGTTCTGAGAAATATTCTCTTGAAGTCCGGCAATGGGAATTTGTGTACTGGACTTTTATGCTGACCTGTATTGCAATGCATCTTTCACACTAGGTGACGATTAATCAATTTAATTTTCCAGGTTTGGAGAGAAAAAAGGTCGCTTTTTTTTTTCCTTCTACTTTTTTTTTTTGGCCAACACTGTAGATAGAGTTGCTTCTGCTTGAAACTGGCCAAAGACTAGAAGAAAATGCAAGACTCAGTGAATTCCCTCTGTTGCTTAGCTCAATGTCTTTTATGGTTTTGGAGGTTTTTTGCCAGTAAGTTTCTAAATAGAGATTGTGGGAAGAGGGTTAATGATTTAGTGGCCTTGTTTCTTTATTAATTCTCAGCACTCTTCAGTTTGCTCCCATCATGACTAAAATAGCAAAGAGGTACAGAAAAAGTATTTTGTCTTGTTATGGCAAGAAGTCTGCACTGGAGTGCTTAAATAGTTCTAAAAGGTAATTTGATAGAAAATTAGGAACCAACAAGGAAGAGGTTGAAGTCTTTAGCAGATTTATTAGCGTACTTTATTGTTCATGGGGCATTCAAAGTCTAAAGCCCAGTCACTGGAATATTTTTGGAATCAAATGGATGCCTCTTCCTCAGAGGAACAATGAGTTTAAGTGGCAGAAGGCCATGGGAGTTTTTCTTCCTTCTACCAAACTCTAATGATGCAACACCATTAAGGGAAAATTAAAAGAGTTAAGGCTTCTTATGAATCCTCCTTTCAGTAGAACTGGATAGCCATCTGGGAAAATGGACTTCTCTGAACTAAGGCTTTTATAGTTGAAAACAGCCCACTGTATTTGTCAGTCATGTTTCTATTGCTAACATTCCTATTGCCTTTCTCCCAATAGCTGAGGAATAAGCAATGTGATGCTCAGAGCATCAATGGGTATGAAGATGCCACCACCATTGGCACCATCACACACTTTGCTTCACCTTATATTTTTATTTGAAGAATAAATAAATTCATGGGAAGCTGATATGGTGTGAAATCAGGCTTCTAGTTTCATTTCTACTTACAAGAATGCTCTTGTCAGGGTTCCAGAAAACCTTCGCCGAAAGAAAACGCCTTCTCGATCATGTCTCAAAAGTTCATTTTATTCGGAGAAGTAAACTGGCACATCCTGGGAAAACCCGAATCTAAAAGTTCCAGGTTTTCCCTCAGTATATCAAAACTCCCCAAACTTCTTGTCTTCCCTCCTCCGATGGTCACAAGATCCAATCATTGTGTATTCCCTCTTGACACCACTCCTTCTCTGTCGACTTGGCCTAACCGTCACCCACTTATATAATACTATTATGGCTAATATCTCCGTCTCCCAATTCCCCCCTTCCACTTTCCCACAGTTCAGAAAGTGGCAGCTTGGAAGCCACCTAATAATGCTTCCAAGTCTGACAGTTGGTTTCAGAGAGCTGGAGCAGCCACAGAGAAGGCCCTTTCCCGCGGGCCCGCCAGCCGACATTGTTTAGCTGAAGGAACCCAGAGTAGACTGACCCTGTGGGATCTTACCGGTCACAGGGAGACGCAGAGTAGGAGACGATTGGAGGTTGGAAATGACCTGGTCCTGAGCCATGTAGGGCTTTATAGGTAATAACTAACACCTTGAATTGACCCGGAGACTGATAGGAAACCAGTGCAGCTCGCGGAGAACTGGTGAAATGTGGGCGTACCTAGGGACATCCACAATGGCTCGCGCGGCTGCATTCTGGACCAATTGAAGAGTCTGGATTCTCTTCAAGGGTAGCCCCATGTAGAGTGCATTACAATAATCCAATCGTGAGGTAACAAGGGCATGAGTGATTGGACCCATTTCCCACAGAAAAGAAAACAGCAGGAGCCACAAAACCTGGATGGGTGTGGCCAACTCAATGTCACTCCCACCCAGTCACATGACACCCCCCCAGCCATGCCTATGCGGTTGGTCATTAGGGCAGAGGTTGTTACATTCTTTGCAACACCCAGCCCCACCTAACCCCTCCCTCCCAGCCACCTCTTGTCACACTTGGCCTCGCCTCCCAGCTGCTTGCCTCAAAGACCTCAACGTATTTATAGTTTTGTAAAAATGTTCACATTTCTATCTATCTATCTATCTATCTATCTATCTATCTATCTATCTATCTATCTATCTATCTCTTGTCTCTCTCCCTCCTCTCTCTCTTTCCCTCCCTCCCCGCGCTCTCTCAATGAGTTGATGAGCAAAGTGGCAAAACTACTTTCAGGGCCACATTTCACCCTTAAAATACACAACATATATCCCTCCCCCCCTCTTTTTTCCTCCCTCCCTCTCTCTATTTCTCTGTTTCTCTTTCCCTGCCACTCTCTCTCTGTTTCTCTTTTTCCTTCTCTCCCCCCCCCCCACATCTGGGAAGTGAGAGCAAGCCGATAACGATGCAGGGTTGCATTGTGCCTTCATGTCGTAATGGGCTCCAGGATGAGGAATCCACAGCTCCCCCATTGTGAAGTGTGCTTAATTTCACTGTTCTGTGCAAGGTGCTGCAACAGCAGTGGGCAGGCCATGGAGGCAGCAATAGCAAATGTACCACGACAAAGGTGGAATGCTGTTTTGCACAAAGGCAAGTGCAGGGGCACTTCGGTCCTGCGTTAAGGCTCCAGCCATCGCCACCGCCGCAACTGGGAGACAGATCTTTCATCCATCTGCCATGACAGGGCTCCAGGGAGCCACAGCAGAGGGATGAAAGAGCCATATGCGGCTCTGGAGCCATGGGTTGCTCCTCCCAGACTAGAGTACTACAAGAAACAAATTTTATAAAAGTCAAGATTGATATAGGTGTGTTTTATTAAAATTATTATAATAATTTTCAGCTAATAATAATATCCGGCTGGTGTATTTGAATGCCAGGTCCATGGTGAATAAGGCCTCCTCGTTCGAGATCTTATTGACGAGGAGGGCGCAGACCTGGCCTGCATCACGGAGACCTGGTTGGGTCAGGAGGGAGGTGTTCCTCTCTCTGACTTATGCCCACCAGGCTTCTGGGTGCTACACCAGCCACAACCCCAGGGAAGGGGTGGTGGGGTGGCGGTGGTTATTAGAGAAAGTCTTAGCCCTAGGGAGGTCACTGTCCCTCAGATAGGTGGGTGTGAATCTCTCCTCATGAAGTGGGATCCTGGAGTTCAGTCAGGTCTGCTGCTCACATACCTGTCTCCCAGCTGTGTGTCTTCAGCCCTGCCTGCGCTGCTAGATATCTTAGCAAAACTGGCAGTAAAACTCCCCAGCCTTATGGTTGTGGGGGATTTCAACCTGCCATCCATCGGCGAGCTAGTTCAGGAGTTCATGGCCATCTGAGCTAGCTCAGGAGTTCATGGCCTCCATGACGGCCATGGACCTGACTCAGGTTGTTCAGGGGCCAACTCACAGTGGAGGACACACACTTGACCTGATTTTTATCTCTGGGTAGTGGATAAATGGTCGGGGTAGGGGGGAGTTATCCATTCAACCCCTGTCATGATCCGATCATTCCCTCCTTAGACTGAATTTTCAATCCGCCACCCCTCGCTGCTGGGAGGCGGAACCGGTGAGATGGTTCCGCCCCAGGTGCCTGATGGACCTAGAGAGGTTCTTGATGGAGCTTGGGACATTTCCTGCCTCCTTAACCCATGATTTGGCCGAGGCTCTGGCGGCGGCCTGGGAACGGGCTGCAGCCAGGGCCTTGGACCGAATCGCACCTTTGTGGCCTCTGACCCGACACAGATCCCGTGTGGCTCCATGGTTTTCCATGGGGCTGCAAGAGATGAAGTGTCGAAAAAGACACCTAGAGAGCTGTTGGAGATCATCCCGATCCAAGTCTGACCGAACACTGTTAAGAACCCATCTAGTGGTGATGGAAGCATCAAAAAGTGATTATTTCTCCGCTCTCATTGCATCCGCAGAAAACTGCCAAACGGCCCTGTTTAGAGTGACCTGCTCTCTCCTCAATCAGGGAGCGAGGGAGGACCCCTTACAGGGCAGAACTGAGGATTTCGCACAATTTCTGCAGGATAAAATCGCTCAGATCCGGATGGGTTTGGACTCTGACTGGGCAGAGTCCAGCGAGGAGATGGGAGCAGGTCTTGAAGGTAACTTCTGGGTTGAGTTTGATCTTGTATCCGTGGATGAAGTGGACAGGATTATGGATAGGTTGGGTGCCTCCACGTGTTTATTGGACACGTGTCCCTCCTGGCTTGTTTTGGCAGCCCGGGGAGGTGACTGGAGACTGGATCTAGGCAGTTATTAATGCTTCTTTGAGGGAGGGGGTCATCCCCGCCGCATTTAAGGAGGCAGTGGTTCAGCCCCTCCTCAAGAAGCCTGCCTTGGATCCAGACTCCCTTAATAACTTTCATCCTGTCTCCAACCTTCGCTTCATAGTGAAGGTTGTTGAGTCCGTGGTGGCACGCCAAATGGAAATGACATTGGTCACCCTGGTAAATGATCTCTGGTGGGCCTGAGATAGAGGATACTCCCCTATCTTGGTCCTACTTGACCTCTCAGTGGCTTTTGATACCATCGACCATGGTATCCTACTGCAACGACTCAGGGGGTTGGGGGTAGGAGGCACTGTTTTACAGTGGTTCTCCTCCTACCTCTTGGGCTGTTCACAGTTCATGTGGGCGAGGGGACAGAGATCCACCCAGAGGCCCCTCACTTGTAGGGTGCCTCAGGGGTCAGTTCTCTCCCCCCTCCTTTTTAACATCTACATGAAGCCACTGAGTGAGATCATTCGTGGTTTTGGGGTGAGGTATCATCAATATGCTGATGATACCCAGCTTTACATCTCCACCCCAGACCAGACCAGGGATGCCCTTTCCGTGATGTCCTGGTGCCTGGAGGAGTATGGGCCTGGATAGGTAGGAACAGACTCAGACTCAACCCTTCCAAGACTGAATGGCTGTGGATACCAGCACCTTGTGTTCTAGATGTCCCGTGCCTTTTGACAGGGGGGAGGTTCTTGCTCCCTCTGAAAGGGCTCGCAACCTGGGTGTCCTCCTGGATTTGCGGCTGTTGTTAGAGGAACACCTGACGGCCGTGACCAGGGGGGCTGTGACCAGGGGGGCCTTTGCACAGGTACACCTGGTACACCAGTTGCGCCCTTTCCTAGACTGAGATACCCTATGTACAGTCACCCATGCTCTCGTCACCTCTCGGTTGGACTACTGCAACGCCCTCTACATGGGGCTGCCCTTGAAGTGCATCTGGAGGCTCTAACTGGTCCAGAATGTGGCTGCATGGGTTACGGGAGCGCCCCGTTACTCCCGTATTACACCTCTCCTGCGCGAGCTGCACTGGCTTCCAGTGGCCCTTTGGTTGAGCTTCAAGGTGCTAGTGCTTACCTTTAAAGCCCTTCATGACTTAGGACCAGGGTACTTGCAGGACCACCTTCTGCCAATGGCATCCTCCCATCGTCCAGTGCGCTCTCACACAGTCAACCTCCTCAGGGTGCCGTCGGCCAGACAGTGTCAACTGACGGCCCCCAGGGGGAGGGTGTTCTCTGTGAGTGCACTGACCCTCTGGAACAAGTTGCCCGCTGAGCTCTGGACAGCCCCTGATCTTCGCTCCTTCCACCGCAACCTGAAGACGTGCCTGTTTCATCACATAGGCTGAGCTGGCCTTGGTTTTAATGATTTTTAACCGTTTATATATTTGTATATATATTGTTGTTTTTATTGTTGTTCTGTTTTTACTGTGTGTTCAGAGTCCTTCGGGAGAAGGGCGGCATACAAATTAAATAAATAAAATAAATAAATATCTCTTGCTCTCTTTCCAATTTCACATCTTAATTTACAGCTGTCTTATGCAAGAGGCTGTTTCTAAAGCAATGCAACAGTTGGCAGTGAACAGACCCCTTTCGGGCATTGACCTAAACCCAAAAATAAACAAATCATAGTATGTTTTAGCACAAAGTGTAACATCAAAAAAAAAGAAATTAAGCTCATTTCTTGAAATCTGAATTTTGTGTTTTAATGATTCCAAAATCTAAATGAATAAAAGTTGACCTTATGTATATCAAAGCAAAAGAAGCAATGTGTTGTATTCTGCCAGTTCTATAATTTCTTTATATGCGAATATGAAAATGTTTTACACAAATGCACAGCGGAGAGTAACACAGTTATAGCCATTTTTTGTTGCTAGGTGCATCTGCAGATTGTACAAAGCTTAGTGAGGAAGGGAATGTTTTGAATGATTCTAGATCAATTTCTGTTTAAAATTAAATGGATTGAGAAAAGCAATGCTTAACTGGACACAAAATAAAACAAAAAGCCCCACCTACTAGGTTCTATTATTTATTAAAGTGCACAGTGTTAAATGACAGGGTTGTCTCACTGTTTTATGAGAAATCTGACAAATTATTTTCCCCATAGGAACATTTTAAAAAATGCAGCCCAATTGCTCTAACTTTGACAGAATGCTAATTATTTTCCCTCTATCTATCAAAGTCAAAGTCAAAACTGAATTTTCTCAGCATGCCATTTCCCCCTTAATAGTAATACCTGAAATTTTAGTTGCAATCCGTGTGGTGATGGGAGCTCCAAAACCCTTTACTGTGCTGGCTTTAATGGTGAATGAATAGGTAGTTCCTGGGTATAATCCTACAAAGAGGTGGTGAGTTTCATTCCTTAGTTTGAAGACTTTTCCTCTCTGGTTCAACAAGTCAGCAGTAGGATCTAGAGATCCAACAGCCTTGTAGGTAATCTGAAATAAATGGGGGAAAAAAATCAAATTTGTTGTATGATCTGAATGTATAACTAATTCGGTATATATTCCCATCTACAAAGATCTAAATTTATTTAGAATAGCTGAAAAAATATATTTCAGCTAACTTTAACTGATTTCTAGGAGAAATGCTAGTTACCCAATGTATGCACGTATGTGTGTGTGTGTGTGTGTACATTCACACACATCTCTATATACTGCCCATTTCCTGAAACTCAGGATGTTTTATAATATAGGATTAAAAACAAATAAACTGATGCTCATCTCAGATTGATGGATGGCCTCTTTCTATAGCAAAAGAGACAGCCAAATGATATGGTATCCCATATTGGAGAAGTTGTGTGCTTGACTGCTCTTTTCTGCATTCTACAGTCTGGAACTATCCACTACGGTAAGAGTATGGCTATTGTAAATATTTCTTGATTCCCAACCCTGATAGTTGATTCATCAATATAGGGTGGCCATGGAATCAAATGCAAGTCAAAAGTCTAAAGGATAGATTCCCATACTTCAGAACTTGAGTTAGGATAGTCACTAGAGGAATCAGACCTGTTTCCGTCTCATGCTTAGACCTTAATCTAGAAACATCTATGGAGATTCTCAGTCATCCAGGTCGTGGTTGTCTGAAAGGTGCTTTTTCAAGAGGCAACTGGACTTTCTGCTTTTTCTTTGAAGACATTTTGCTTCTCATTCAAGAAGCTTCTTCAGCTCTCAGCTGAAGAAAAAGGAAAAAGCTCTCAAAGAAAAAGCAGAAAGTCCAGTTGCCTCTTGAAAAAGTACCTCTGGGACTTAATCTAGAAAAGAAGAAATTTAGATAATCCACTTCATCTAGGATCCTTTGTAGCTGATTCCATCTCATATTATCAACATTTTTCCCAGGAAAGAAGGATTTGTAACAAAGTGAATGACTATTTTTTTTTCAGGAGAAGGTCCATATCTGTCTCATTCAAGGCTAAGTAGCACATCCCAATTCCAGTCACATAATGCCTCTGTCAATAGCTAAGAAACCAGAAAGAATATGAATCCAGATCACATGAGAGCGGGCCCCTACAACAGATAATCCATTTCCTCAGCTTCCACAAGATCAGCAAAACCAAATAGTCAAACTAATACTCATCATGTTAAACTTTGATATTGATCTCTGAACAAATATAAACTATTTTCTCTGTAAAGAAACTTTCAACAATGAATAGATTATCCTGATAACATAATAAAAGTGGAAAAGTAAGCATACTTCACTGTAATTTAGGCCAGGCAAGGAAACATACCTGTGATTGATCTAATCTGCTCTTTGTTTTCTGCTACCATTGCTCTACATAACTCTTACCTTGAGCTCTTTATAAAGAGATTGATGGTTTGATGGAGGCTGTTCTGTAACAATTTTATCCAACAACCTTGGTGTATCAACAATCAGATTGGGGAAATCTCAACAGCACTCAAGAAATGACCTGGATCATGCAGCTGGAATGAACCATTTTTATAGGTCTTCTATTGTTCTATCCTTACCAATGTCAGAAGGCCAACAATTTCTCACTATTCATGGAATAGTGCTGGAAAAAAAAATGTGTCAAGCTCTGTGCTTTGGATATGTGTTTGACATTACAATTCAAATAGAAAAGACACGGGTTTGCATCAGAACACCCCTGTTTATGTCACACTGACCCCCTTGCCCCTTCCACAGTTGCTGTTGCATGGTGATATTGTGCAGCTTAAAAGTAAGTGAACCAGGGGTGGGTTCCACTTACCTTTACTACTGGTTCACAACAGGAGCGCACACACGCACTTGATTTGCTCGTACGCGTGTGCGCGCTTCTGTGCATGCGCAGATTGATCCATGATGACGTTGGGACGGGTGGGCAGAGCCTCCCACCAGTTTTACTACCTGTTTTAAGAACTGGACAGAACCGGGAGCAACCTACCACTGAAGTAGACAATGGACATTCAATGTAATGTCACACATGTTTTAAATCTAACATGTGTTTGCTCATATGAGTAAGCGACAAGCCTATGCTTTTCTTGACAACGATGGCCATGAAATCTAAAACATCTCTGAACCTTACCTTGAAGAACCATGATGGATCAGTGGCTAGAAGGCAGTATTACAAGCTAACTCTGCCCACAGCCAGGAGTTCCATTCTCACTGGCTCAAGGTTGACTCAGCCTTCCATCCTTCCAAGTTTGGTAAAATGAGGACCCAGTTTGTTGGGGGCAATATGCTGACTCTGTAAACTGCTTAGAAAGGGCTGTAAAGCACTATGAAGTGGTACACAAGTTTATTGCTATTACCATCAGCAGTATGACTTTGGGGGATCTATACTACTAGTTCCACAGTGCAGAAGTTTAGGAAAGACCGCTAATAGTGCAATAGGATGCTATAAGCAGTCACAACTTCTCTATACAGTGCAGTATCAATCTCAATATCTTAGTCACAACCCAAAAGCCATGGATTAGCAGACCTGGTTACTATAGTAATAGTGCAAGCAATTGCAGTGTCCAGGCACTGGGTCAATACATTGGCAGCTTCATCTGTGCAAACTGGGATGGAAATGTAAAGTTGGATATCATCTACATACTGAAGATACTGCACCCCAAAGTAGCAGATGATCCTCCCAGTGTTTGGGATATGCTGAACAGAGTGTTGAGTTTTGATGAACCTCACGTAAGAGGCACCATGGATAAAATGTCTCCTCCCCTGTTACTACTTACTGAAACCAATCACTGAGGATACTGCCTTGCCCCTAGCCCCTGCAGATGGTCCAGAAGGATACTACAGATGAAAATATAAAAGGCCACCGAGAGATCAAGGAGCACTAGGATAGATATACCCAGGGGTGGTATTCACTTACCTTCCCTACCGGTTTGCAGATGTGAGCGCATGTGTGTCCATGCATGTGCACAGCCGTCTTGCACATGTGCTTTGCTCATGCATGGGGCTTGCACACATGCATGCGGCTTGCACACAGGCATGCAGCTGAAAAATGTGCTTAAATAGGATGGCATAGAGCTGGGATGGGTGGGCGGACCCATCCGTGGATTTCTGCTACCGGTTGAATGAACCGTTATGAACTGGCTGAATACCACCTCTGGATGTACCACCTGCCTCCTGGCTCCACCAAAGATCAGCAAATACGATGAATGCTGAATCTGAACTATAATCTGGCCAGAGGCCAGGCTGAAATAGGTTCAGATAATCTGTAATAATTATGTAATCATAAATTTAAGATCCATAGATGCCACCAGGGTTTCCACGTGTGACAGTGCTTATAGTCACCATACTGGTATGCTTTCATTTATGAACAGTCCTAAAAACTTTAAATTAAATTTTAGTATTTGAGTAAAAGAAACAGTCAGGGATCACTATTAGTGTAAATGTCAGGACACCATTGATATTTACTGGAATTTTATAATTCCAGTAAAATGTCAGAATGGAAAATGTCAAAAAAGCTGTTATTTATTATGTCTTAAGTTTCACCAAAAGCCTTTAGTTAAGCTGCATCTTCATTATCATGATAAATTGATAAAAGGACAGAATCTAATAGTTAATAAGTATATATCACAGATAGATTTCCACTGATTTGCAATTTTGTTAAAATTATTAAGTTCATAATGATATAGCCTATACTAATCGTATCGGCTCTACCATTCTGTTGGACTACTCCAGCAACATGGAGAGGGGGGATCTGCTGCTTGGGTAACAGTCTAACCTCCATATTAATATACCCAGGCTTCATGCACTGGAGATGACACTTCAGCTTTGCATACAGTATTGAAACAACAAAGGAAGTGGCAGTTACTCAAAGACCATTGAGCAAGTGGTCTTTGCTCAATTGGCGTAGAGCATGACACCAGGGGCCACTTTCGATGGTGGGAGAGGTCATAATACCTCATTGGGCAGCTACCACCCATCTTAAGCTGGGCAGCCCCCAGCCAGTAAGGTGCTGCCTCGCCACGGTCTGCCAACCTCACAGGGTGTGTGGGGTTTAGGGTCAAAGCCAACAAGCAGATCGATAACTTTGCACCATGCAACAAACATAAGTAAACAGTACGTAAGACAGCTATCATAGACATGGAGCTGAGCATATTGCAGATGGATATTGTTGCCGTTCAAGAGACAAGGCTGACAGACTTGGGATCTGTTAAGGAGAGAAACTTCTTGTTCTTCTGGCAAGGAAAACCATCAAACAAGTCTAGGAAATATGGGGTTGGATTTGCGGTCAGAAACACTCTACTAGGAGTTATTATTCCACCTGCTGCAGCGAGTGAAAAAATTCTGTCCATGCAGCTCCACTCATCAGCAAGGCTGGCTACTCTTGTCAGTGCATATGCACCAACACTATCATCTTCAGCAGAATCCAAAGATAAATTTTATGACAATCTGGCTGTTACTATCAAGAAAATCCCTGAGAAAGAACCACTGTTTATTCTTGGCGATTTTAATGCCGGAGTTGGAGCTGACCATAGTTCTTGGCCCACCTTTTTAGGTCAGTTGGGAAGATGAACAAAAATGGACAATGCCTGTTGGATTTTTACTGCTACTATGGTTTTTGCGTTAGCAATACATGCTTTAAAACAAAGCCTCAACACAGAGTTTCTTGGAGACATCCAAGATCAAAGCATTGGCACCAGCTCAACTTGATTCTTACTAGGCCCAACCTCTCCAATATTACAATCAAACACAGCTATCAAGGCACTGATTGTGATACAGACCACTCCTTAGTGTGCAGCAGAATAAAACTGCAAACAAAGAGATTGCATCACTCGAAGAAGAAAGGAAGATCCATGAATTGACATCAACAAGATCCACAATCAGGGCAAAGTGGAGGAATTTGCACAAGCACTCAAGGAAATTTTCCCAGGCTCAGCTCAAGCAAATGGAACTGAACAATAGAAATATTTCAAGAATGCTGTTTATAACACTGCTTTGTCAGTATCTGGTAAGGAGACCAGAAAGACAGCAGATTGGTTTGAAGCCCATTCGGAGAAGCTGATGCCAGCCATTGAGGAAATTGCATATAAAGCCTGTTCCAGTGAGCGCAACCTACAGGTTCTGCAAACTGCTCGCAGCAAAGTCCAACAGATCGCTCAGAGATGTGCTAATAATTATTGGCTGCAGCTTTGCTTGCTGATCCAGATAGCAGTTGACACAGGCAACATCAAGGGGATGTATGATGGCATCAAGCAGGCCTTAGGTCCAACACAGAAGAAATCTGCCCTTCTGAAGTCCACTACAGGTGAGGTTATCCAGGACCGAACACAGCAGATGGTACGTTGGGTGCAACATTACTCTGAGTTATATTCCAGAGAAAAAGTGGTAACTGAATAAGCATTCAATAACATTGAGTGCCTGCCTGTCCTGGAGGAGCTTGATAGTGAACCAACTTTAGAAGAACTAAATGTGGCCCTGGATTCCCTTGCCTCTGGCAAGGCACCCGGGAAAGATAACATCCCTGCTGAAGTTCTGCAGTGCTGCAAAGAGAACATCTCCATTGAATTGCATGAAATCTTCTGTCTTTTTTGTAGGGAAGGTGGAGTACCACAGGACATAAAGGATACAGATATTGTCACACTGTATAAGAACAAAGGCAACAGGGGAGACTGTAAAACAATTACTGCGGCATCTCTCTTCTTAGTGTCGTAAGGAAGCTGCTTGCCCGTGTCATACTGAAGAGGCTCCAGGTGCTTGCAGAGAGAGTTTATCCAGAATCACAGTGTGGATTTTAAGCCAACAGGTCCACTACTGACATGGTATTTTCCCTTAGACAGCTCCAGGAGAAATGCAGGGAACAAAGACAGCACTTTTCGTAGCCTTTATAGATCTTACGAAGGCTTGGTTAGTAGGGACGACCTTTTTAAAATTCTCTCCAAGACTGGATGTCCACCTCAGCTCCTTAACAACATTAGGTGCATTCATGAGGAAATGAAAGGGACTGTAGTTTTTGAAGGCTTAACATCAGATTCCTTTGACATTTGAAGAGGGGTGAAGCAGGCTGTGTCCTTGCACCAACTTTATTCAGGATCTTTTTTGCTGTCATGCTGAAACATACTTTTGGAACTACAACAGAGGATATCTACCTCCGGACTAGATCATATGGAAAAGTCTTTAATCTCTCTAAATTGAGAGGAAAGTCTAAAGTCCAGTTGCAATGCTTATGAGATTTCCTCTTTGCTGATGATGCTGCCGTTACTGCTCACACTGCCAAAAACCTTCAACAATTTATGGACTGTTTTAGCAAGGACTGCCAAGACTTTGGGCTAATAATCATCTTGAAAAAGATACAAGACATGGGTCAGGACATGGATTTATCTCCCTGTATTACAATATCTGCACAAGAATGGAGTTCATGCAGGGTACTTTGTGCACCCTGGTT
>JANHFM010003409.1:61437-79777 GCA_032468115.1 Grayia smithii | reverse complement strand
TAAAATTTAAGCTAAAAAATTAAAACTTAATATTAAGGTTTAAAACTAATATAAAACTAAAAAACAGTTAAAAAAGATGTAGAAACTTTGGGATATTTTCTACGATGTAGAAACTTTGGGATATTTACTGCTATTACATTTTTATTGGTGACATAACCTCAATAATATCAATATTATAAACCAGTACAAGCCAATTTGACTGGTAAATGCAGGATATAATCTATGAACACTGTGCCTGATGTCGTAATTGCCTCTGCTTCTGTAAAAGTTTATTTTCACTTGCCTTCTCTGCTTGTAATAAATTATTCAAGGAACATAATACATTGGCTAAATTTTACAGTAATCTGTTACAGTAAATAACAAATCTTTATGTGAATCAAAATTGCAATTGTGATACCTTGTGTGATTTTAGGGCATTCACACTTGCCTGGATTTTGTTAGATCACTTGTATAAGCCTTGAGCAGAAATGTCATAAGCACAATATATAAAACTAGGTTTAAAAAACTCATTTGTTGTCACATGCTCAAAGGTCATAGTCTACCAATCTCTAATGTTATAATTTCATCTGAGAACATAAGATGTCCTCAGTAAAATTGCTGGGGGATGTTATCTGACAGGAACTGGCTGGCAGGACACTTTGTAATACTTGTGCCATGTTTCTCTATCAAAATGCTGTTGAAAATATTATTCCAAGTTTACATAGCACCTTGAAATTTTCCTCCACTTTCATCTGTAATTATGTTATTAATATATCCATGTCTCTGAAATGTTTCCTAGTGAAATGAGCAAAACTGACTTCAGTTTTATGAAAGAGATATTGCTCACCCTGTAATAGTGGATTAATGGTACCTTTTAGTCACGATTAAGTCAAATAAGGAAATGAGGAAACCCCAAATTGTACAGAATATTTCTGTGAAATAAACATATTTTATTGAAATTGTAAGCAAATTTAATTCAGAATTGTCAACTACATCATGTTTTCATTGTTGATCTTTTAGAAGAGATTTAAAATAAAAGACATTGAAATTTCAGAACCCATGCAATTTCATAGATCTACTGTGTGGAAGAAAATCTAGAGCTTCCTAGATAGTTTGCTTTATTCTTATAATAGTAAGTGAAGTTCTTGATAAAAACTTTCTAAATAAAAATTAAAGAAATTAAATGATAAAAGTAAGTATTTTGTCTCAAGTTATTTTTAAAATGCTTTTGTTTAGATAAAGTCTATTAATATCGAAGCCATGGAATGTTTCTTTCTGCAAAAACAAAACATTATTTTGTTCTAAATTTAACTCTGTCTTCATCTGTTCCTTTTAAATTCAGGTAAACTGTTGGACTCTGTGCAAGATTACATTGTCTCTTGGTGAATGTTAATCACTGCAGTGTTAAGAAAATCTAAAGATGAGTTCACATTAAAGAACCTTTTTACAAGAGTAACTCTGAAAATGTTTCAGGCAGCTGAACAAAGCAAAAAGAGAGAAAGAGTGACTATAAAAGCATCTTAGTAATATTGTTACTAAAAGAAATGGTTGAATGTGGAAGAATAGTGAATGAATAAAGTATCAGATAATTATTGATAATATAGAGAAAATGAGGCTTGGTTACCCAGATTCCCTGTTAGTGAAAAGAATAATGCAGGTGAGTTCTGGTGCATTTTGGACATGGTACTACAAGGGTAATGATCTCTTTTTTAAAATGGCTATATATAAGACCATGCTTCTGTTCCCTTTATTATATATAAGTAAGACCTAGATATTAAATTATACTAAAATATTGAATGCAGATGAATGAATGAATTAAGAAGTATCTATGATAAAAATGACTGCTGAAAAAATATGGATTAAAGAGAGTTCCCAACATGAATGAATTATAATAAGTTATTTAGGTCATATTGAGAGAGAAATGAAAATGAATTCACAAAATAAAGAATGTAAGAGTGAATGGGTCAAGACAAAAGGAACACAGAGGAAATGATGGTAGGATGGAGATGATGAGAACATGAAAAAAATCTTCTCAAAAATGATGAGAAGTTTAGAGAACAAGAAACAGTGTATAAAACAGTGTATGCAAATGGTAGAACCAAATATATTTTGCAAGAAAAGAAGTATGGATCTGTATACTGAATAATGCATGTATGAGGAAGATTTGGCTACATTTTCTTTTTTAAAATCTTTATTAATTTCTTTATTCTTGATTTAATGAATACAAAATACCACAAAATATTAGCTCAGCTTTAAAATGACAAATATTATAAAATTTGCTAACATATTTTCAATGTAGAAAAATATACGGTTATATAACCAGTATTCCTTGTTTCTATTAGTATATTGGCTTGGTTCCAAGAATATAGACTTTTTAGTAGAACATTGTTCCTCTCTTTTATTTGAGGTTTTTTTTTTAAAAAATTCAAGGTGTAGTTGGTATCAAAGTATACAAGCTCATATAATTGTAACCCAGCACATCAATCATAAAGAAAGTTATATTCTTGGGAATAGTAGATCTATCATCTCAATGTTTGTTTATTTTAATGATCATTTTATAAGTGCAAATGAATATTTAAAGCACTGATTAATTTTCCTAACCATGATGGAACTCTTTCTCCAAACATCACCTGAATTCCATGTACATATTTCAATGTCATCATGAAAAAATATTTTAATTTGCCATGCATGATAGATATGATTGATAATGTTTATCTTAGAAAATATTTATAATAAACACATTTGGCATTACTCAAGATGCCTCAGTTCAAAGTTCTTTTTTCTCAGTTGAAAGTGCTGTGAAATTACATATTAATTAAACTTTGGATATAGTTGATAATTTTCAAATTTGCTACTAGTACGTATTCTTTATCATCAGGTTGGGATTGGTAGGTTTAATCAAATTTGCTTTTTTAAAAAAATTCCCATGTATTTTGCAATAGTATTTCCTAAATCTTATAAAGCTGGAGCATTTTTTTTCTTAAATAGCTTACAGTGGAGGGAGATCATTGGTGTGGTCTCTGATTAACACATGCCAATCCATCTAAAATGAAAGGTATATAAAACAATGGTGAGCCTAACAGTTTTATATAGTGGTTAGTAGCAGCCAGTCACTAAATGCATTGAGCACATTTTACATGCCATGGATATAAGCATGCTTCATTGGATGTTAGGTGTTTCTCTTCTTGACCATGTCAGCAATGACACAGTTTAGAAGCAAATGGGCACCATGCCAATATCAGAGTAAATGTGGGAGAAATACTTACAGTGGTACAGCCATAATCTACGACCAGCACCACACACCATTGCCTACATCAGCTTCCACTTTAGATAGCAAGTACCCACATGGAACACCAAGTGAAAGATGTCAAGATACAAGAAATGTAGACATGAAAAATGACAATTTATACTCAGATGCTGCACAGGATGGTGCTTGTTGATCTGAAAAGCAGACCCTGCACCTGTGTGAAAAAATGAGGTTGATGAAGATGATGATGAATAAAAGTACTTAAAAGTACTTTAAAAACTTAAAGATCACTTTTGTCAAAAACACAAGTGCTTGTACTTGTATTATATTATATTTTCTTCCCTAATTTGGAATCTAGGCCTTGATTATGATCCAGATGATCAAAAGCCATCACTTTTGATGGGGTGGGGGAGGGCTCGCAACTTGGGCATCCTCCTGAATTCACGGCTGTCCCTGGATGACCATCTGATGGCCGTATCCAGGGGGGCTTTTGCACAGGTTCACCTGGTGCATCAGTTGTGCCCTTTCCTAGACCAAGATGCTTTATGCACAGTCACTTATGCCCTTGTCACTTCAAGACTGGACTACTGCAATGCCCTCTACATGGGGCTGCCCTTGAGGAACACATGGAGGCTTAAGCTGGTCCAGAATGCGGCCACACGGCTGGTCATGGGAGTATGCCACTTCTGCACGAGCTGCACTGGCTCCCAGTTGCCCTCCATGTGCGCTTCAAGGTACTGGTTTTGGCCTATAAAGCCCTACATGGCTTAGGCCCGGGTATTTGCAGGACCACCTTCTGCCGCAATCGTCCTCCCAGCGCCTGGTGCGCTCTCACAGGGTTGGCCTCCTCAGGGTGCCTTTAGCCAGGCAATGTCGGCTGGTGGCCCCCAGGGGGAGGGCTTTTTCTGTGGGAGCGCCGACCCTGTGAAATGAGTTACCCATTGAACTTCGGACTGCCCCTGACCTCTGCTCCTCCCACCGTGACCTGAAGACATGGTTGTTTTACCAAGCAGGCTTTGGCTGACCATTTTTTAAATTATTTTTTTATATTGCTAAATTTTATATTTAATTGTATTGTTGCCGATTGATATTGCTCCTCTTTTACCGTTGTTGTTAATGTTGTTTGTTTGTGTTTTTTGTATGTGTTTTTATATTTCCTATGTTTTTATTGTAAGCCGCCCTGAGTCCTTCGGGAGAAGGGCGGCATAGAAATTCAATTAAAATAAATAAAATAAATAAAATAAATAATAATAGTTATAACTTCCTGAAATCAGATTTGTACAGAGAAGAATTTCGGAAGTATTATTTTATTTATGTTATGGGTACATTTTCCTTGCTTTTATCCTTCTTTATTCCTTCCTTGATTTATTTTTCTTCAAGACACCATGGGTCCACTGTGATGTTCTCACATTAGATATTCTGACTCAAAATTAGCATTCAAAACTGTTCTCTTTGCTTAGGATTGCACTACATTACTTCTTTTTGAAAAAACACTCTGCCAGTGGAGCTGGAATTATATTTAGTGATGGTCTGCCCTAGCACTGGTTATGTAGCAAAATATAAAGTAGTTTATGATACAATGTGCTATATTGCTTTTCTTTTACAAATCAAATTTCTCGAGGGTTATAAAACTAAATAATGTTCTCTTATGGATTCCCATAAACCTGTGTGTTTTCCCTTTTTCATTTCTTTTTTCCTACAGGTATACAGAAGAGAAAAATATATATTACATATTTTCTAAGCTTCACAGTGTGATGGAAGATAGATAAAGAAAATCAAACATCACTGTAGAATTGTGAATTCTTTTCCTGAACTTTAATAATAGGGCTATGTTACCATTTGCACTGAAATACTTTTTTATTGCTCTCTATATTCAGAGCAATCATTGTGGGCATACATATTGGACCTAGTGTCTGCATCCTTTTTTTTTCCACTTAGTTTGGTCTTTTTCCTTGTAGTGTTTGCTGATTTGCATACAGAATAGCATTTTGAAGTGAAAACCAATTAATTGTACATTTTTGAAGGAGGATATGATGGATAGACGCACTGGCTTACTTCATGCTCCAACCAAAAATAGATTGAAGATTGGAAATTTCTCCAATCTCCACCTATTGTCCCTTTCGGGCACCTTGTCCAACTTCATTTCGTGTCTTGATTTACAGTTTGCTGTTCCAATGTTACAAATCGTGATTTGATCCTTGTTTGTAATCTAGGATGCTAATGTGTGTACACATTTATGTGTAGAAGTGCTCAAATCCAGTTTGAGTCGGAGGACAATCTGCAGTTCATCGAAGTCCAGTTTCGTCTTCTAAGCTTGTGAAAGGCTTATCATGTATTTCCACTCTGACAAACAATATGTTTTTGAATTAGAAAAGTGGCATTAGATTGGGCTGTTAATATTTTAAAAAATACTTTGAATGGACTCCTGATGAAGACGTTGGAGTTAAAGGTTTAACATGGACCCCATTCCATTGCATATATGTAAACCAAATCTCAAACCAATACTAGCATTTAAATCAAAGAGAATTACTCCTACTTATTTGAAATATTATCTATCCATCTCAATCACTTTGTAATGTTTTGAGACCCAATGAGTAAGCAATTATGCTTGCCATCCTTTTATTTGTAATGGATACTAGCTTTGATCAGACAAGAATATTTTTCATGTTTGTTCCCCAGGGAAGTAACTGCAAAGAATAGTGGTGATCCCAGCAAAAGAAAGCAATGTAACAATTCAAAATAATATTGCATCGCACAAATAACATATTCAACCAAATGCTGCAATTCATACTTTCTATTCAGAGTATCATCATTCCTCATACCAAAGATACATAAATATCAAGAATTCCAAGACAGCTTTTGAATTTTGGAAGTAAAATAACTGTACATTTCTGATTAAAACACACAACTGCTTACCTCTTATAAGTACCACCATCTTCTCACAATTTTAGATATGGCTGCAAGGAGTCCTCGACTTACAACCATTTGTTTAGCAACTGATTAAAGTTAACAACAGCATTGAAAGAAACGACCTGCACTGGGCCTCACGCTTTACAACTGTTGTAACATCCCCATGGTCACATGATCAGAATGTGAGCGCTTGGTAACTGGCATGTATTTACAACAGTTACAGAGTCCCAGGGTCATATGATCTCCAGTTGCAACCTGCCCAGTCGGCTTCCAATAAGTATACTAAAGGGAGGAGGCTGGATTTGCCCAATGACTGCATGATTCACTTAACAACTGCAGTGACTTGCTTAACAACCGGGTGGTGGGGGGGAAGGAGATAAACTCGGGTGTGATTTACTTACAACCACCTTGCTTAACAATGGCAATTCTGATTTTCATACTGTGGTCATAAATCAAGAATTATCTGTACTGTACTGGAAAACGAAACCCAGACTGGTAAAAGTGAAGGAATGTTATAATTTCAAGTGACTTTTAGCATTTTCATCCTGATGTCTCTATTTTGCTCCTTTGTTTGCAGTTTTTCTCAGTTAATAAGATCAACCATCTTGAGGTGTTGCCATTAGGTACCTGATATACTTTCCTAACTTCCTCACTTTTTGCTGTAAATGTATATATTGTGCAACCAAAGTATCAATAAGGAAGAAATAACTGGTTCATTACAGTTATACTTGCATAGATGGACACCTACACATGGCAATATTTTAAGAAGAAAGGCAACCTGCATGACAGCTTTGAAATGCAAGACCGTTGACATCCATAGTTGCAAGCCAGGTTGTTATAAACACAGCTATTTTCCTTCCAAGTTTGGCAGCTATGACAAATGACTTGTCAGGATGCAGAAAGTTTTACTAGGATGCAGTAGTACTAGGAAATGTATTTTGTGATTTAAGCAATACCCCTTGGGGTTTGCACTGTCAACCTGTCTCTTATTTATAGTTTTCTCGTGGAGCATAAGTTTGCATACGCTGCCATAAAATGCAGGGATTATGTTAGAAGGCTTTTCAGAGAAGATTAGAAAAACTTATTGAGGGCATTCCTCTCACGCACTGGAAGATTAATTAAATCTTGATACACAGAAACATTCATTACAAAATGCTAAGAATAAGTAAGAGGGCCATCATCTCCCTTTTCTGTTTGAATAACTTCTAAAACAGCCTTTTCCGCCTGTTGCTTTCCAAATGTGGTGTGATTCAATTCCCATGACTCCAAATTATTTGGGCATATTGAAAGCGTTCAAAAGGATTGGTGCTGTAAATAGGACTAGGCTGCGCACAGTCTGATTCAGCCACGTATGTACTTCATTTACGTACATTTTTTTTTTGTTCCTGGCTTTTAATTATTTTTTATTATGTTGCACGTGTAGAAGGGCAACAGAACAAGATGCTCATTTTCTGGAATCTTCTCATATAATCTCACTTTTTAGCTTCAAGAGGTTGTCATTGGTATGTGGAAAGAATATAATGTATATAGTGTTCTTTCTTCTATTTTTTTTCAACCCACAACAACAACAACAACCTTTTTTCATAGGTTGGTCTGAGTGAGAATCTCTGGCCAGAGTCACCATTTGTGCTTAGATTTGTGACTAGATTTATTTACAGCATCCAATCTGGGTCAATCACCGGGACCAGGGTTTAGTCTTCTGAGCTTTTGGACTTGTGCTGGAGCCCATCTTCAAGGAACTACTCTTTGGGCTATTCTGTGTGTGGTATTTATATGGTGCTGGTTGTATGTGCATTTTTAGATGTTGATTGGAGTGTTGTTGGTTTATTTAGCGTATGGCATATCATACATGGACTACCTATATAAATATATAAACATTTCATCTAGATTAATAGAAGCCAATAAAATATAAATGTTAAATGATCGCGTTCAAGTACCAATGTCTATGGATGTGGTGGCTCAGTGGCTAAGAAGTTGAGCTTGCCGATCGAAAGGTTGGCAGTTTAGCAGTTCAAATCTCTAGTGCTGCGTAATGGGGTGAGCTCCAGTTATTTGTCCCAGCTTCTGTTAACCTAACAGTTTGAAAGCACATAAAAAATGCAAGTAGAAAAATAGGGACCACCTTTGGGTCATGGAATGCTGTTCCGTGCCCTTTTGGTGTTTAATCATGCCGGCCACATGACCACGGAGACGTCTTCAGACAGCGCTGGCTCTTTGGCTTTGAAACGGAGATGAGCACTGCCCCCTAAAGTCGGGAACGACTAGCACATATGTGCGAGGGGAGTCTTTACCTTTACCAATGTCTAGGCCATCTAATAATTAAAGCGCAACATTGTTTATATTAAAAAAAAATCACATGCTGGACCGATATATGCCCTCAGTTTACAGGTGTTTATGTTATGACCTACAGTTTGATGGGGGACCCTGCTGTCACACTGAGAGGAGGATACTATGCCCCATTTATACAGAGAGTCTTGGCAGATGCCCTGTGAGGTGTGAATCCTATTCACCAGGTAGACTAGAATCTGGGTTTCGTTGTTCCTAGTCCAACACCAACACTGGATCACTCTTACCTGTGATTTTTTTCAGGGATTTTTGAAAATAACATTGCATCTAGTTGTAGAACTGGAGCAGCACATATATAATTACGAGGGATAAACAAAACTGAGTTTTACCAATTCTAATATAATTAGAGTCAATAGAGCCGGTAAGAATCAGGAATGTCAAATAAGATATTCACCAAGTAATTTTATTATAGTTGATTTATTTATACATTGCATCTTTCATAAAACATAGATTAATATTGCATGAAATCATTGTGAGTGATAAAGAGGGAGAGAAATTCAGCAGGGACCCAATATTTTTGCTCGGGCATGAGAGAAGTAGAATGCAAACTACTTTGAGTGATTCACAGAAAATAAAATGATAATTAAATACTGTGTTAGCAGATTTCATGAAGCAATTAAGGTGGAGGTTTGTGGTTAAGGAAAGAGAGAGTGCTTAAGAAGCTAGCCTTAGGCTGAGGAAGAGTCAAAGTTAAGTTTATTTATTATTTATTTTATTTATTGTATTTCTATGCCGCCCTTCTCCCGAGTTCACCCTGAGCCTTGGATATGTACTCAAGTCAAACTTATATGTCTCAGAGGACTTTGGTATGACGTTCAAGTGAAGAGAGAGCCCCACATAAGCCAATTTAAGTTTCTAGAGAAATCGGATGATGATGAAGAATTTAAATGATAGTAAAATTTAACTGAAATAATAAATACTAATATAATACTAGTATTATAAAAGACTGCTAATATAAGCATCACAACTACATTATTCAATCTATTCAACAATTAATATAAAATTAATTATATAAAGACATAAAATTAATTACGTTAAGACATAAAATTTACTGATCAACCTGAATGAAAAAACAGTACTAACAGAGGAAAATACACAACAATGTGACTAGACTCAATTAGCAGCAGTCTCTAACCAAGCCACTCCAAGTAATCCCTGATACTGACGTAACCCAAAAATCTAGCCAGAAGTTTGGGTTTTGTCTCGGGGAGAACCCAGTGTTGGAGGCCAATCTGTATACTCCAAATAGTCAACCTGATAACAACAAGCCACTTCAGTCAGACCAAATTGGAACACAAAATAATCTGAGCCAAAAAATTAAAAGAGTGCCAAGAGAAGAAGACAAGATGACAATGCTTGATCAAAATTGCTTTTATCAGTCATTAAGAGCAAATAATGATTAGTAATAGAAACAACAGTAACTATTAACATCTGGCACTATAGAATTATTCCCTCCATTGTTTCTCATTATCCCTGTAGTTGATGGCAAAAAATGAGTTAGTTAGTTTTCAGATCCAAATGTTTTAATTTCAGCATCGGGGTTGGGTTATTTTTATTTATTTTTGTTTTTGGCCAACATGCACAAGTACATTTCTCCCATGGTTAAAGCTTCATAGATCTTACTTCTGACACTTTTGATTCCTCAAAAACAATATAAGAAATGAGAGAATGGCCATTTGGTTTGAGGTAAATTCTGTAATATCAGATTGGATATATGTTTCCTTACAGAATAGCAAACAAGGTTTGGCAACTATTGGTGACTAATTAACCAGCATTGCTGGAAGGAATGACATAGAGCTCTTTAACAGGTTTGAGAGCTGTGGGCTTAGCAAAGAGGTAAAGTCTTTCCTGCCGGTCATGTCTGACTCTGGGGCTCAGTGCTCATCTCCATTTCTTGGCTGAGGGATCAAGTGTTGTCCAAAGACAATTTCTGTGGTCATGTGGCCAGCATAACTATACGCCAAAAGCGCATGGAATGCACTTACTTTCCCACCAAAATGGTACCTATTCATCTACTCACCTTTGCATGCTTTTGAACTGCTAAGTAGGCTTAGCACATCTTTGTTATTACTGATGTGTATTCATTTTAATATTTTTCAGAAAAAAGACAATGTACATTTGTGCTTTTGGCTTTTAGCATTTTCAGAGGTATCAGAACTTCCTATTTTATTTTTCTCAGACAAAATAATAATCTTGCCCTAGAACAGCCAGAGAGATTACCCTGTAATTCTGTGACTCACACTTGGGAAGATCTTGCTTCCAAGAATATGAATAGGATTCAAGACTGACTGCTGCCAAAATAATGAGTGCCTATAAATAACTCCCCAGAACTCTGTCAAACAAACATTGTGATGAGCTGAACTCACAATGGAGCCACAGTGCCAACCTTACTGGCAACTGGTGGTTTCCATTAACAGCACATATTTTTTTGGCAATGGGAGATCTGAACAGAGCAGTAAATGGAATTTATGAGAGAATTTTGAAAGAGAAGAGCTGTAGTCATTACACATAAAATGTACTGATAATTGCTTTTTCATTCTGAAATGTACTATCCTAGGATGCCTGGAATAATTTTGCTCAAACATTATTCATTTAAAGAACAGCTTATTCCTTTGGCGGATAAGTGGTTCATATACTGTATAAATGGGAGTGGTCTTGAACAGAAATTTTAAACATAATTTACAAGGTCTACATTTATGAGATTGGAGTTAATGGGAAATTTCATTGTGTTTTAGCTAAATGATTTGCTAATTGTGACAAAATATTTTTGGAGGGGGGGGGAACTAGGTTTTTACAACATTAATAGTGATAAATAAGATACCACAGATCAGTTTACTAAATCTGAGTTTCTTGAAAGGATAAGAACAATATTCTGGGGAGATAGCAATTGCTACATGTTATTAGAGCTTTCCACTGTCAGAAATGGGATAAAAAAAGATCCATATTGGACAGCAATTTAATTTTTCAACATAATTTTATTAGAAATTCTGCTTATACATAACCCTATAGCCCTACAGATCAACTAAAGTGTACAGTCAGCATGGGTCTTGCTGCTTAACCATTTTAACTGTCACAGAAACAAAATGGAACATAGAGTATAACCATAGATTATACCCAGCAAACCTACAAACACTGCCATCTACTGGTTGAATACTTCTGTAGTTGTTGCAATACAAAATGCATTCCGACATGTATTCCAACAAATTTAGCAACAAAGATTAGAAAGTGGCAACTACATGGTATTTGTATGTATGTGCTTCCAAGACACCATTAACTCCTGACAACTGCCTAGATTGGTCCTACAGTTTTCTTTGCAAGATTGCCATTCCTTTCCTTCTAGGACTGAGAGAAAAGGGATTGGCCCGAGATCACCCAACTGGCTTTGTGCCTAAAACAGGACTACTAGAACTCACAATCTTCCGGTTTGTAGCCATGCTATACCCATTTACCTAGACATAAACTCAGTGATTCTGGTTCTGAGTAAGGACGTATGAGATAATTTACTGATTTATTTTTG
Source organism: Grayia smithii (assembly GCA_032468115.1). NCBI lineage: Eukaryota > Metazoa > Chordata > Lepidosauria > Squamata > Grayiidae > Grayia > Grayia smithii. The sequence goes on along the minus strand of JANHFM010003409.1, from coordinate 67,778 downwards.
CTTTTTCAGATACATTTTTTTCACTTAGTATATGAAAAAGGACCAAATCAAATTTGGTTTTACCAAGTAGATTGTGCCGTATAAAAAAGATTTAGTGAAATTTATTTTCAATTATACCAGTCTAGAATTGCTACCATAGTTAGGAAAAGTATGGCCAGGGAATAAGCAAATATTGAATTTTTTGAAGAATTGAAACTTTATTAATAATGTTTTTGCCAGCAGTCTTTTTGAAATGTTCATTAGATTTAAGCATTTTTTTTTTCACATTTTAAACAAAATCATCCCTTACGACCATTAAAAGATAATTTATTAGAAGATGAGCCAATATCCAAGCCAACTTACTTGGAGTACTAATGCAGTGCTTTTTAAGACAATATAATATAGAGTTACTGTATTTTTCGGAGTATAAGATGCACCTTCCTCCCCCCCCCAAAAAGAGGGTGAAAATTTGGGTACATCTTATATACAGAATGTTGCCCCGCCCAGCCTCTGAAATGGGGGTTTCAGAGGATGAAAAAAAAGCAAGGTGCAGAGCTCACAACCAACAAACCTGTTGCTAAAGTTCATCTCTGGGAACAGCTGATTGGGGGTATTCTGGGAGGCCAAACCACCCCCAATCAGCTTTTTTTCTTATTTTCCTCCCAAAAAACTAAGGTGCATCTTATACTCCGGTGCGTCTTATACTCCGAAAAATACGGGTATATAAAATACATAAATAACCTCCTCAAATACCAATTGCAACACTAAAAGGACAAAGGTCCTTATGTTCATCTCAGTATAATAGAACTTTGCATTACAAAAGCACAATATTACCCATATTGGTCAAATTTGCACCCAAAGGTACTAAGACAGAAAGTTTTTAGGGAAATGATTTTTCCCTCCAAAGTTGCCTCTTGTCTACTTTTTACAAGAATTCATGTATGATGCATAATATGCAGCCGATGATATTGTGAAGAAACCAAAACATTCCTTATTATTTAATTCTGATATAGTTCAATTTCTCAAATTGGCCCGGCCTTATCCTGAGCATATTATTAAAGCAGATTACTGCAATTTTTCCTTATTTAAAGCCATTTGTAATTGAGTTATGTGGAAATTGTTAGATTGAATTTTCAATTGTTTAAAAAAAATATGAAATGACCACAAATGTATATAATTTGATGCAAATTGCATTTTTGTACAGAAGTGAACGAGAGGTTCTATGCTTTGTTAGAAATGTAATGTGGTACAATCAAATGATTATGGTCAACCACAACTTGGAGAACGTCTTATATACAGTGTTTAAAAAGTTGCTTTACAGCAAAACTACATGGGAAAGATTACAGAATGAGGTGATTTCCAGATTTTCCCCTTTAAATATATGAACTAAATGGCTGAACCATGCAAAAAAAGGAAATCAAAGGCAGTTTGATTGCATTATTGTTTATTAAAAAAGGAAAGACAGAAAAAAATTGAGAGAAAAAAAGTCAGTCGCTGATTATTTCTTATTAGGAACACATACCCCACATATTCTGAAAGTGAGGGAAAACAATTTTGAATATCAGAATTGCCATGTCTGGGCCAATTTCTATACCTTGAATATACTGGGGGGGGCAAAAAGGAACTTGGCACATTGAAACCAGATTTTAAGATTATGCATAATCAGTTCTCTCTTAAAGTGACCACAAAATTGCATTCCTAGTTTCTTGATTTCCTCCAGTAAATCTGCAGGTAGTCAAAAACTCAAAAGAAATCTTGCTTTTAATCCTGGTGATTTAATAAGGGCTCAGTCATTCAGCCCCCAGTTCTTTCTCACTCTTTGGCACATAAAACCTATTTTGGTATCCTGGTATAGGCTTTCATGGCTGGCATCAATGAAATAGAGGTGATTTTTGAGATTAAATGGTCCAGTTTTCTGGCATCATGCCAGCAGATGTGATCGGCATCTTCAGAGGTAGAGTACTTTATGTTGTACCTCGGGCAACTCTGGGCTCTTGTATTTGAACCTGAACTCTGAGTGGCCCATGTCATGGGAATCCAAGAAATCTGGATTCTGATTGGTTCCATGTTCAACTCTGAATATTTAGGCCAGTCAGCCAACACGATGAGGCCAAATTTCATAATAGTTTGAATGGGATAGGAGTCTTGATATTGTACTGAGCTGACAATTTCTTCTAGAAAACTGGGAATTCTTACCATTTTCTGGAAGGCTAATAAAGTCCACATTGTGCCAAAAATGATGTGTAAGAATGAGAATGTTAAGGTCTCTGGTTTATGCATCTTTTACATCAGGGTGTAGCCTTTTAACAGAATTTGCACTGGTGAAGGACATACTCCAGAAAGGTCACACTCCCTAAAAAGTGGAACAGGGCTCCTTCTGAGGAGAAGTTGTTTTTAAGGAGTGAATTGGATATGTCAAGCATTTACAAGGCTGAAGACCCTGATTTAGCTCTTTCAACTTTCTTCAAACTTAGCTAAATATGCAAAGAAAATTTAAATTTTTGGCCTTGGGCCACAAAAGAGATGTTCCTAAGACATTTTTAAATCCAGAACTTAATATGATAGAGATACCTAAAGTTACCTCAACAGCTGAATTGAACAGTCTGTGTGTGCGTGTGTGTGTGTGTGTGTGTGTATCTCCTGTAAATAATGTTTCTGAAAAGGTAGTCACCCTAAAGTGAGATGGGCAGCAAATAAATTAATAAATAAATAAAATTAAAACAAATAGTTCTGAGATTCTTGTGACTGTTAGAAAAGATGTAATTAACATCAGTGCAACAGATCACGGTCATTTAAAAAAGAATTCAGAAACCCACAGTTGAGAAATACTGATATTACTCTTAACTAAAATGCCACAAATGGATATGATTAAATCCAACAGAATAATCAATTATATGTTCCTTCTCTCTTTTCTTGGTAGTTTTTTTTTTATTCTCATCGATTATAAATACATAACCAAATAAGCAGAATTGTAGAAATGTCAGAGAATTGAATCAGATTTATATTTGGAAATATCAGTATAACCAAATTAGTGCTTTTATAGTAATATTGTTTTAAAGTTGTTGTATATTCCTTAAAGGTTGCAAGCTCCGTTTGGATTCACCTTCATGGTTTACAAGAAATGTTTCTTTAAGGCCATATGCCATCTACCTTTTGAACATTGACTCCAATTGCATTGTAAATGAAATTGTTGTACCTTTATAACTAAATCAGGTATCTTAACTGGATTGGAACATCTGTCTCCCTCTCAAACTGAAAAAAAGTAAGATATTTATATTCTACCTATTTGTAATTTCTCCAGCATAGTCCCTTTATTGCACCTGTAGTTTTAACCATTTGATGCGAGAACCTGCTGCTGTTTCTTCTAAAACAAATGGGATGGCATGGATCTATAAAAGTATTTCAGGCAAGATTTAAAAAAAAAATATCTTTCTTCATCTGACACTTAAAGAAGGTTGGGAATAAGTTATAAAAGATGGGTCTAAACAGTGGCATGAATTAAGCGCAACCTGGAAAAGTGTGTATTCCTGTGGAACAAAACAAAACTCATTTACTTTTCATTAGGTTTGTTATGTACAGTTCTGTGACAATTGATTTGTCAGGTCTCTGCAACATTTCCTTTTGAGTTTTTATCTACTACATATTTTAATACTTCAGTTATTAAATTGGCAACTACCAAATCTCCCAGTGGTTTGGAATAACCCAAAACCAGGACTATTAAAAATCCAAAGTTAAAAAAAGACAAAATAGAATAGCCTAAAATAATAATGTATAGCCTGTCAGTCTTGGAACCAGCAAAAAGGCTTAACTCCTTCACATACCAGGGATTATACACTACAGGTAGTCCTCAATTTAAGACATTCATTTAATGATGTTTCAAAGTTATGATGGTCCCAGAAAAAGTGACTTAGGGCCCATCCTTGAAATTCTGACCATCACACCATCCCCATAACCATGTGGTTGTAATTTGGCCACTTGGCAACCAACTCACATTTACCATGGTTGCAACATCTTACAGTCACATTGTCAGCCTTGGAAGCATTATTAATTACGTTCCAAGCTGCCAATTCTACACTATGGGAAAAGGAGGGGGGGAAGGTGATAGTCATAATAAGGTTATGTAATGGGCGGAAGGTCTCATCGCATTGGAAGTGGAAGAGGAGGATGCAACGTGCCAGTTGGCTAGTTGAATAAACTGGACTTTGAAACATGAATGTTGAGATATTTTATTCAACGAAAGCTGAACTGGAACCCTGACACACATGATCATGTTTTGTGACCTTCCCAGCTAAGTCGATGGGGAAAGATGAATTTGCTTAATGAATGCATAGTTCATAATCACTGGACAGCCTTTACTCACAGTTCATTTCATTGCTATGATTTGCTTAACGACTGCAGTAAACATGGTCATAAAATTGGATCTGGTCATATGGTGACTTATCTAATGACCACATTCCTTAGCAATCAAAATTCCGGTCCCAGTTGTGTTTGTAGAGTCCTGGAACAACAAAAGTAGAAACCCTTAACTCTTTAGGATAGGGGTGTCAAACTCGTGGCCCATGGGCTGGATGCGTCACGCACTGGCCACGCCCACCCGAGTTTCGCAAAGTGGAAAAAAGATGTGATACATCATGTGATGACAATGTGACGTATCTGTGCTATAAGAGGCGCTTTAGATGAATTTCCTCCTATGATCTCAGGCAATCTGGATTATGGTTTATGGTTTGGTTTATGGTTTTATTCAATTTATATGTCACCCTTCTCCCGAAGGACTCAGGGCAGCTCACAACAATAAAAACAACAACAACCCCCATATTAAAATGACAATAAAAACAATAACTAAAACCTATGTACAGTTTATAAAAAATATAAAAGCCAAATTTAAAATTGAAGTCAGCCCTAGCCCATTTGATGAAATAACCACGTCTTCAGGTCGCGGTGGAAGGAGTGAAGATCGGGAGCTGTCCAGAGCTCCACGGGCAATTCGTTCCAGAGGGTTGGTGCACCCACAGAGAATGCCCTTCCCCTAGGTGTCGCCAGTTGACATTGTCTAGCTGACGGCACCCTGAGGAGGCCAATTCTGTGGGAGCACACTGGGCACTGGGAGGGTGCTGCTGGCAGAAGGTGGTCCTGCAAGTACCCCGGGCCTAAGCCATGTAGGGCTTTAAAGACTAACGCCAGCACCTTGAAGTGCACCTGGAGGACCAGCAGAAGCCAATGCAGCTCGCGCAGGAGAGGTGTAACACAGGAGTAACACGGTGCTCCCGTAACAACCCGCGCGGCCGCATTCTGGACCAGTTGGAGCCTCCAGGTGCATTTATATTTATTTTTTTATTTATGTACATTGTGTACGTTTTTAGAATGCTTTGGTTCCAAGCACTTTGTTCCACTTTTCCCTGACAGCTGTGTTGTGAAGCGGAGGTGTAAGTCAAGCTGTTCTGGGCACAGCAATATACACCTCTGAAGTAGGCCCCACTGATGAGAAAGCTCAAATGCCAAGTGAAAAAACTCAAGGCTGCACTAGTTGAGGAAAGGTGGGGGGAAAAAGAGGGGAAATTCACACATGGCATCCGTTCTCTCTCATTCACATCACCACTCTGCTGTGGCCTGTTGACACAAACCACTCTCGGGAGTTGAGAGAAAATGGTAACAACACTATATGTGTGTCTGTGTGTATTCAATTTTGCCACTGCAGCATATTCTCCAATTTTAGTCTCACAATCTGATATTGTCAGCAAGGTTTCTCTTTTCCAGTGTTGTGCCAAGTTTGTTCTTGCAGCTGTCAACATGTATCTTAGTAAATTGTGATAATTTTCATTCATGTTTCTGGAAGAATGTTTCTGTAACATCGTATACCAATTTTCCCTTAAATTATATTTTGGAGTGAATGTAATGGACTTTTTTTTTTTCATAACCCTTCCCATTGATTTACTGTGATTGCTTCTTTGAAGTTTTGCATTTAATTTATCATGCAATTTTTGATTTGTTGAATCTTTGTAGTAGCAGTGTAGACTCAGTAGCAATTTGTAAATAAGTCCTAATCATTCATATTAGTTTTGTGTAAGAGTTTCAATTTTTGTCTTCTTTCTCGATATTTTTTTTTGTTCTTGCCAGTCCTTCAGATATTTTTCTGACATTAAAATTGATGTCATTTTTTTTTTTAATTTCTACTTATATCCCGCCCGTCTCCGGAGACTCAGGGCGGCTTACAGTTTCAAGCACAACTAAGTGCTCAGCAAATTCCTTCATTCCTTGCATATGCCTGCTTCCAAGCGGCATTTTTATAAAGTCAGCTTATTACCCCCAACAATCTGGGTCCTCAGTTTACCTACCCTGAAAGGATGGAAGGCTGAGTCAACCTT